>OZ010736.1:64193220-64453220 GCA_963932295.1 Tipula lateralis | reverse complement strand
CTAATGGTTGATTTACCACGCAACATGACTGGCGAAAATTAACGATTTTCAATCATTTGGAACAAACCTAGGCCATTCCAAAATTTAAATATTGAACTACCATACTTAGAAGTTTAATTTAAAAAAATAGTTTTGTTCTTAGACAATGCCATTTGTTATCCAGTTATTAGGGATTCATACGGAACTGAAAAACAGATTACAGAAAATTGTCGCTAAATCGAAAAGCAGAAGATGCTTTAATACAATAATTTAGACGCTTGTGCACGATTGAGTGAGGCTTGGAGCTGTTAACAATTAAAATATGCCTCAAAAGAATGCTGATATTTTACAGTTTGTCAGAATCGAACTGCTTCACAGCCTTACGTCCTCTTTAACTCTTGTGTGTTTTGTCGCCAAACCCGCCGCTTCTCTCCAATAAATTCAATAGGTATAAAAAGACGTTAAGTGTTAATAACCGTTAGCATGAAATGCTATTATCATTATTCAAAAATAAATACAGGTAAAACTAGAGCAACTACTTTCAAATGTTTTCCACACTGTATAGATAATAATATGTATCAAATTCAACTCAACGACTTCAACTTTAATTTGAACGATTGGGCAATAACTGGGTAAATAAATATTCTAGACAAAAGTATACTAAAACGAGCTTTTTCACCAAACGTCAAAATAATATTAATTTCTGATTTGATGTTCTGGCATACTGAAGCGTATGAGAAGTATTTATGTGAACATAATTCTTCTAGTACGACATTATCTCGCATAACGACCGTATTTACTTATTTAAGGTGTCATGGGTTGCTTGAGTACACTTCAAATGGTATTATTCTATTTTATATCACAGATTTCACTAATCGGAACAGAGAAATTATTAGATAAATTAATAGATTCGGTCCCTTCCTCTTCGATTCCAGACCCCGTTTGTTTGTCTCTTCCCCAATCTACAATCGTTTTTAATCCGTTAGTTGCCCGTAATTGATATTTAAAACGAATTGACTTAATTGTTAAAACTTTGCATGTTATAGGCAGGGACTAACTCCATTTAATCATAGAATATTTATGCCGAGTATTAACCAAAAAGTATGTACCATACCCAAATAGCGCAGTAATTAACGCTGCGGCAGTTAGAGCGACAAGAACCAGGTTCAAATCCCGATAGGAGCATTTTTTCCATCATCCAATTACGTTCGGTGGTATGAATAAGCACATCTGCGACTCTCTGCGAAGTGTCCATGGGCCGAGTCATATTCTATGTTAGTACTATTACTATATAAATCAGATCTATAGCCGAACGAAGCAGGGATATTAAGCCAATCGCCTAAAAGGTGTCTCAAAGCTATACAGGCGTCCCAAAGCTATACATTGCGGTCGATAATCGAATATGTAGGCTATGCCAGTGCTTAACAACAGCCATTCTGTTTACTGTATGAATATATGCGGCCACTCATGTAGCCACGTCCCAGAGATAAAGACTCGTTTTTAACTAACTTGCGATGTCATGTTGGTAAGAACTTAGAGTGACTTATACAGTGACATGAGACTCGCTTCACGAAAGATCAAACCGAAAAGAGGGGGGCAAATTGTATTCTTTTAAATGTAGCAAACACATTTTTTCACTAGAGAACATCCACAAATCCACATAAAACATACAGAAAACAAATTGATCGTGTATTGATATACAAGAATCCGGCTAAGGTGGTTCAGGACATAAAATCACATCGGCCATTGATCAATTTCGAAGGGCATTATTTGGTTATTGCAAAGCTAGCAATTGAGGCCTCAGTGATATATTATATATATATATATATATATATATATATATATATATATATATATATATATATATATATATATATATATATATATATATATATATATATATTTATTTATTTATTTATTTATTTATTTATGTATATATGTGTGTGTGTTTGTGTGTATATTTATGATATGGATGCGTTCATAGCTCCTACACCCTAGTCGATACGTCAAAACAAGTTAGCACTCAAAGAAATGCTATCATATCCTCGTTTCAATAAATTAAATTCTATGTTTCATTGTCGAAAGCTTTTTGTACTTTGATGACTATTATAAACATAAACATATAATTTTTATTATAAAATTAGAATTTTTCACAAGATAAGACGAAAACATTTTTTATGGCAATAAAAATATTTTGTTTATAATCAAAAATAAATTTTATGGAAATCACTGTGCGCCATTCCTTAGGGAAATTTATGGATGGATTGTGCTTTTCATTTATGTTTTGTTTGGTTGTAAATATTCTTTTAAAAAACTTTACTTTTAATAATTATTTTTGTAAGTATAAATACAAACAACCGAATAATGTATAATCATGGCATATATATACAATTATATAAAGCTGTGCGGCCTGTTCGTTCATCAACAGGTTTATTGTGCATAAACATTGCTATACTAGTGTACGATACCCAAGGAATGGCAACATTTTCATTATAAAAAAATATTTTTAACAAAACAAACGAAAAAATTATCTGCAATGCAGTTTTCGTTTAGTTCAGTTATTTTTGTTGGTTACGAAAGCTTCATTTTCATCCAAAAAATCACTATTGAATATAAATTAATTAAATTAAGCTTTCCGGTACTTTATGTTGTATGTACCAAAACCTATAGCATTTACATAATGGGTAGCTTATATTTTTATGTACGGACAATTTTTTCGTTCGTGTAATGAACTTAATTTAATCATCTTTTTGTTGTTGCTGTTGTTTGGGATTTTATTTGGCAATAAAACAGATTTTATAATTACAAAAAAGTAATTAATTTTTTTTAAATTTAGGATCACTGTTTAATGAATGTAATGGAGAATTATTAATTGGGTGTATAATACAACATTTGCCATTCCTGCTGGATTATATATAGTTAGCTGGCAATGTATATGGCTTAACTGGTACACAAATCAGAAGTAGTTCGGTTGGAAGTGAAACTGCTTTCTCTTTATCAATGATATTCGTTTAATCGCTTTTGTTGCAGCAGCAGTATATGAAGCCCGAATAGTCAATTGTGGGCTAATTATTAAAAGAAGTGCTTTTGACGAAGAAAATATGATTGGAAAGTGCTTAGTATTTCCTTAGAATGATCAAGCCTGACTCTCAACAAAATTACTATCAAAGTTTTCGTGTAGTAACACATACATAGTATTCCGTCAACTAGGCTCAACTGGCCTATTGTGACATCCCACTTTTTACTTGACGTTCCGGCTATAGGTTCTATTTTACGTAGAAACCATCTGCGTTCCTTTTCACATCCTTCCCTATCAGGATTCGAACCCACTACCTCCCACGCCAAGCGATAAAAGTTAGTTGGGTCCAGCGAATGTAACATTATGGAAAAAATTAGAATATTTCAAAGCGATTCAGATGTGATTATAAACAACAAACGTAGAATAGGACGAACATTATCATTTTCTTGAATGGAGCTTTTCGAATATTGCAAAACAAATAGAAGCCGGTATTGAAAATTGTATTGGTAGAATTCTAATGGAACGGTTAAAAAGAGTAAAATTAAAACCAAATGTCTTGTTTAAATTTGACGAATTTCACCTGTATAAATCTCCTAAAAGTTGAGATTATAGGTATTGCAAACCTATACATTGCGGTAAGTAATTAAATTTGAGAATAGCCAACCTGTTAATTGTATGTATATATGCGACCACTGATGTTGCCCAGTCCCATAATAAAGACTCATTTTAGAGTTCCGATGTCGTATTGGTCACATTGAACGACCTATACAGTAACTTAGGTACATATACTCCTTACATGAAAGAGCAAACCGAAAATAGAGAAAAATTATGTGTGCTTGTGGAGAACATGTATGAACATGTATACATCCACGTAAAAATCCCGAACCTTAATTTACCGTATATAAGGTAGTTAAGGACATGAAATCGAATTGGTCGGTAACCAAATTACAAAAGCCATTATTGGGTAACCTATAGCAAAGCTAGGCTAGAACATTTCGTAAAAGTCATGGAGGGCAGGGAAGTTTTTTTTGTGAAAACATGTAAATGAAACCCGATAGTCTAATGTCTAAACCCAAACATGTCATAATAATATAACTCAACCGCGTGTCGCTGGTAATCGGACTTCTACTGTACGTTTAGTTTTGAAATCAAATTATACAGATCAGTGTTGATCTGATTCGTTGTATTCAGTGATGGGCACTTTACATGTAAAAAACCTTATTTATACTTTTATGTAAATAACGTAAATTACAGTAAAAAACGAGTAATTTACATAAAATATGTAAAAACGTGAAAGCTCCGAAAAATAACTGGAAATAGTGTATAAATGTAACAAATATTTGTTTATAAGTTTTATACACATCTTAAATATCGATCAAACCGTTCATTAAGACGGTCAATCATAATTATTTTAGATTTCTAGTTATCTACCAATTCTAGGCACAGTTCATTTATGTATTTACACTGCCATCTGTGTTCAAATTTTAAATACAGATATTACCAATACTTAAACATACTTACGTTTTTTTTATCAAAACGATATCAAAAATTGTTGACATTTTAATTTGTTTTTG
Source organism: Tipula lateralis (assembly GCA_963932295.1). Taxonomy (NCBI): domain Eukaryota; kingdom Metazoa; phylum Arthropoda; class Insecta; order Diptera; family Tipulidae; genus Tipula; species Tipula lateralis. Next base: position 64,448,648 of record OZ010736.1, on the reverse strand, counting down.
TTTTATTTGTAACGTTACACAGTAAATTTTTACAATAAATAAATTATTAGTTATTAAATTATATAATAGATAGCGCCTTTGTCATGAAAAAGTCGTTATTTACATTACGTAATGTTAAAAATAACTTGTGTAATTTACATGTCAATAACTGTGTAAACTACATCGTGTAATTTACGCGCCCAACATTGGTTGTATTGTTTGGATGTGATAGTTGGGTCGTGTCGGATCAGTACGAGAAATGGTTTGTAAGATTATAAAGTAAATTCATGCGTGTTGATTTCGATATGAAACAATCAATCGATCGTAAACACTCGAATTTCAAAATAACCTATAAATCGGAAACCGATTTAACATTAAATTAATTAGCTTTTTCCAATTTCACCTGTGCACAATATGTACCCATCAAATTTGATTTATTCCGCCGTGAGTTTTTAAGTTTCAATTTTTATTTTTGTCAAAAAAATGTAAGGTTCAATTTACGGTTCATGTAAGAGGCGACATAGAAATAAATTAATTTCGAAATTTGATTGAAAAAATTCTAATTTTTACGACAAGTTCGTTTTTATATATATCTTATATATGCATTAGTGTGCGTGTAATCTTAAAGCCACATTTCTTATATACATTGATTCTATAATACAAAATATTTTTTAGTCTTAACCATCCAAAAATACATGTATTCTCGAAATTTATAAATTGGAGTGTTTCTGACAGAAAATCATTTCGAATATCATGTTTTCGTCTTTCATTTATTTTGTTTATATATCTCGAATGATGATGATGATTTAACTGTAGAACATGCGGAGTTCCTAATTTATATGTTTGTAGGATACAATGGGTGGACAATGAAATTGAAAATCTAAGCAATTATTTCGTGGACGAAATTTGCCCATCGGGGCACTTCTCTATATATTTCATGTTTTTCGGTATTTGTTTCCTCTTCAATTTCTTGTTCAATCGACATTTCATTTCGCTATGATCACACACCCATAAAGTTATTGAGTGTATATCCCATCCGACCGAATTTTGATTTTGATTAATTACTTTTCTTATATCCGAATGTACAAAGACAACATTTTCGATTCACAAGAAAAAAAGCTTTTATTCATTCTAGGTGTGATTTACACAATTGCATTCATACACTGATGACAAAATGCTTTACATATATACAGTGTGATTATTTACAACACCTTTCACATGAATAAGCATTTCAATTTCCTTTATGATTCTTCACAAAAATTTTAAATTGAAAATATATCTGCATCAAATCGTTTACAATTCGAAACAGAATTTTTCTTCTTAAAAATAAATTTCATCATCATAAATCTATCAGTGTGTATAGTGCATGAAAAGAAAATATTTTTTTTCTTCCATCATTTCGGGAAAAATCAAGCCAACAAAAATCGAGATACGTACAAAAAAAAAATAATATTTTCTTTGTGCAGCCAATAATGTTCGATTCGTAGTTGAGAGTCTTGTTGCACAAAAATACTTTATATGCTTGCTATTCGAGAATAAACTTGAAAGTGCTTTGTAATATCGAAACGTATATAAACGAAATGAAGACGTTGGAAAAATGTTTTTCTTTTGTTCTATTTATTAAAGAAATTCTGCAATGCAGTTTACGTACCTACCAATTGCATTGTTTTTCAACAACAAATCGATGTATCAAAAATGTATATTTTTGCCATCAATACTTATTGATGATTTCATACATTTATAAAAGAGTAAGCTCGTACAATTCCCATCGGCAAATTCGAATTTATATACATTCGAACGAGGTCTAAACCAAGCACATATTTTCCGCAGCGCCGATGACAGGTGGTCTTATAATTAAATATATAAAAATTTGCTACTTTGACGTGTATAAAAAAGAGGAAATTATTTTCCCAGGCAAGGGAAGCGACCAACATCAAGTTCATCGCAAGATCTCCATCGATATTCATCCATTCCACCATTAGTTTTATAAAATTTGTTATAAAATTCATTGATTGATTGATTGTGAGACCAAGTTTTGAGTAATATTTTAGGATTTGTAATCAATCGGGTTTCAGTCGACAAATCGCCAGTAGTTGGGTTCTTGTCTTTGCTAAATTAACTACTTGTAACTGATCTTGTTATACAAATAGTTAATGGTTTGATTTGTTTCAAAAAGAAAACTACTAGCGGATCACCAACGGATACTAGCGGTTTGTTACCTGGAAAGCAACTATTATACGAGAATTTTTCGCTACCGAACTCGAACCAATTCAATGAAAGCACTCAACGGTAAATGTTACTACCTCAACTGGTCACGGAATCTGATCAATGATATACCAATGAACCCATACATGTAAGTGATTATACAGTCTGTGGAATTCAATGCAATTGGTACTGCTAAGTATAGTTACAATGACAATCACTAGAACTGGAAAACGATATGTTGGCCCACTCAATGCGGATTTCGAAATTAGATTAAGGATACACTGAAAGCATTTGTTGTAATACTTTTATAAATTGTACATGCAGAGTTCGGTGATACAATCGGTTCGTTCGAACCAATTTAACGAAAGTTCTTTGTTTTAAGTGTTATAATTACGGCAGTCACTGGAACTAGGAAGTTTTGTACTGGGTCTCGCAACTGATTACGGAATAAGATCAACGATACTAGATAGTTCTTAAGTATTTTAAAATTTATCTAAACATTCTGTGATATAGTCGTTTGAGCCCGAACCGACTGCAGATGATCCTTAATGTATTAGTACTATAGTCACTAGAACATACTTTAGGTGCTCAGTGAGATACTAGCAAACTTATTCAGTGAAAGTTCCTCGTCTTAAGTACTGTTACTACTATATCCACTGTAACTAGGAAAAAGTTTCGTGGCTAACTCGTGGATTACTGAAACTGAATTTTTCGGAGTTTTTCTATGCAGGGATTCGATGATACAGTGGATTGAACTCGAACCGCTTAAATGTAAGTATAATTAGTCTTGAAAGTCACTAGAACTTGAAAGTGGTGTGTTGGTCTATTCAAAGGATCACGGAACAAGACAAAGGAGGCTTTAAAGTATTTATTGTTATTTCCTGATGATTTTCTATGCAGAGGTTCGGTGAAATATTTGATTGAATTTGAAATGAATCAATGAAAGTTCTTTGTCTTAAGGAATCTTTAGAGAATCCGTCCATGATTCCGATGATTGAACCCGGACCGATTTAATGAACTTTCGAATCTTCAGTATTCTGTGTTTGCCAATCTTGATTCTTGGTTTGGTTCATTGAATTTTGCACGCCATCAGGGGTTTTGGGATACAAACATTGTACATATTTTCTAAAAGTAACTCTTGATATTTTCAATTTTAAATAGCCAAGTTCGCATTTATTTCTCAAAATAGTGTTTGCGCTCAATTCTAAGGGATTTTTAATGTATTGGTAGCTTATAAAACTATCGGACTATGGATTCTGTTTTTAACGAAAAAAAATTTTAATACTTTATAAATGTAAAGGTATCTTAGAGTTAGCAGGTTAAATTCGTGGAGCAAAGGAATTGTCGGGGTGATATTCGGTAGACGGTAAATTAATTTAATGGTTCGCTTTTGAGCAATGGTGAGATATTTTAAGTGAGAAAGGTTAATTCTACCCCAACTGGTTAAACCGTACATCAGGTTAGATTCAACTAGTGCATGATATAACCGTCTTACGATGCTTAATGTGCAAAATTTCCTCAGATTATAAAATTTATGCACGGCCTTACTAACAATTTGTTTACTTGGCCCAAGTGACAATCCCAATTAAGTTGGGAGTCGATAGTTAGTCCCAAATACTTGAACTCATTAACAGTCTTCAACTGAAAACACATCGTTGAACATAGAATAAAATTACACGGATAACCATGATACATTAATCCGTCCAAAACCACTGTTGGGATTTGCCATCTATCTCTAAAGGTCAAAAATCTACCGCCGTTCAATTTGGTTGTTAATATAGATAAATATTTGCAAAATTAAATAGTCAGGTGCTCGTTATTAGTTGGAAAGCGATTTTATTTACCTGCACTGGAGCTCCAGTTAAGGTGATTTTTAACGAAATTAATCTCTAAATTCTAATGTAAAACCAATTATTGTGACATTCAGTATATAGTCACTAATTATATTCGTAAAATAGTAAGAAGATTTTTAAACAGATGGTGCTGTTTTAACAATTAGATTTGATAAGAGATGGCGCGTTGTTTATTTTTTACATGAAATTATTTTTTACATATATAAAGTAGGAAATAGTCTTATGCCAATTACACGTTTTTTACATGTAAAAAATCGTGTAAATTACATCGTGTAATTACACAGTGTCCAAAACTCAACTTATTATCACAGCTTTTAGTAATAGAATCATTTACTTAAGTTATCTAACTCTTTCTGTATTAGCAAATTCCGAGTTACGTCGGTAAAACTATTACTAGGCGCATAGCTAAGGACCAAATCACTCCGAATGCTGTGGGTTGACCAATTAGACCAGCTGAAAAGATGGAATTAAAATAAATTAAAATTAATAGCGGTCCAAGCACTGACCCTTGAAGTACACCATAATTTATAAAGCCTTCAAAACTTAAAACTTCGTCGATCTTAACAACCTGTTGCCGATTAGCAAGGCAGCTTTAAGTCACTTAAGGACATTTCCTCGTATACCGATGTCAAACATTTTAGTAAGGGGAAAATGATGGTCAACTTTGTCAAACTCTTTTGTAATATCTATGAACAGAGCTGAGTGAATCATCGAATCATTTAACGTAGAATGAATCGGACTCAAAAAATGTAACAGTTCTTAAATATTGAATCTACCTGAGAGCTAGTTTCAAATCATTTGGAAAACTACCGCTATCCACACTCCAATTAAACAAATAACTTACTACAACTAATAAGTACCATAAACACTTTTTGAGTATAAAATTATCAATTCCGTCACTACCTTTGGATGCCTTGCTTTTCAATTCCTAATTTGAGTGATAATTTCGAGACCAGATATTAGTTGGAAAAAGCAAAACATAGGATAATTATTTGCATGTCCAATAACATATTTGTGAAATTCTTACTGTCAAAGCTAGAATTGGGTATGTAAATCTAGACGTGACGTCAGTAGAAAGAGAGATGAAGAACTTGTTGAATTCATCAGCAATTGTTTTCGGATTGGTTAGCAAAGTACCAGAACTACGATTATAAATTTTAGTTATAAGCAGTTTATCTGTACTTTTCTCTAAAGCGTCAACAATAACTCTCCATGTAAGTTTAGAGTTGCTACGGAGAGAATAAAATTTGTGTTTGTAATTCTTTAAATACCAACTGATTGTAACAACATCTCAAGATGTTGTTATGTCAAGAATGAGAACGTCAGCTGAAGACAAATTTAAGCATTTAGGTTACCATAATTACAATAACAAAAACATCTGTATTAAAATATGCGAATTAGTATAAAGAGTATAAGATAATGGTCCATTAAATTGGTCCATTTAGAACGGAAAACAGAGACAGCGAGAATTACAGGACAATTAATGACATAACCAGGCCAAACAAACTCAAAAAATTAACTTTCTCATCCGAATTAGTACAATACGAGAATAGATTTTCAGACCAAGAAAACGTTCCAAAAATGTCCATCATAACACCTTTAGGGTTGTTTGTGTTTTACAAAATGGCATTTAGACACAAAACTACTAGGCCAAGGTTGCATACAGGGTATAGGCTTTGTTATTCTCCAACATCCATTTCAGGGGTCCCGATTCGATACAGTCCAAGATGCAACAGTGTCATTGAATGTGCTTTGAAATAAAACTAAAGGCGTTTTTATTTAAAACAAAAAATTACTTTGAAATTTTGACAGTCAGTATAGTCAGTATATTATTTTACACATTTTATTCGTAAAATAATCAGAAGATTTGTGAACAGATGATGCTCTAGTTACAAAAAGATTTGAATAGAGATGGCGCTATTGTACATGTCGAAGACTGCCTGCCTATTACTCGTATATTACACTTCTTACACGATCGCCTAAATTCTTAATTGTTTACACAACGTTCGTTACTAGATCGTTGTTTATAGACTCCTAATGAGCGGTGGCTGAAAATTGGTCGAGGTAGGGTAAATACTGTGTTGTATTTAATAATGAAAACCTTGTTTTCTCTTTTTGATCATCATTTTTTTTTTGAGAGAATTCTGTTTTGCCGGTAAAGTTAGAGGCTCGTGAGAAAAATAATATTCAGATTTGTACAATTAGATTAAAATAGTATGAAGTCGATGGTAGAAAAGCTTGAAATTAAACAAAATTTTTGTTCCTCTTGCAATGAACTGAATAGATGACTTAGAAATTTAACAAGTGACTATTACTTCTGACCGTGGTTTAGAACTCTTCATTAATTAGACTGACTGCAACCTATTCTTTAATATAAGTGGTTTCTAACACATAGTTACAAAGATGTGTATGGATATCAAGTTCGATTCTTAATCTCGATAATCATCTGCAAATAATACACCCCAATGGCATGCACTTAAATACTTATACTTAAGAATCTATTCGGTATAAAGTTATTAAGCTTTCTAAGCTCTCGAGATAAAATAAAGTGTTGGTGTGTATATTTCCATTATAATTGCGCTAAACGTCGTTCTGTTTATACAAATTTGTATTATTCGATATATAAAAGCTCATACATATACGTACTCCTTTATAAGAACGGAAGTATATAACACAAAGAATATCCTTTTTTTACATATTTTGAATTTAGTTGTGTGTCTTACGAGTACATACATCTATTCGTATATATGTACATACGTACATATCCTTGTTCATTCATTGAAACACTGTAACTCCATGTATAGAGTAGCAAAACTACTTTGTTTTAATGCTTTTATACTTTAAATGAAATTGAATACAAAATTTAAATACTTTTCAAGCTTTCTTGTCATGTGAATTGATTCAAGCTTTCAATTTAATGTTCAATTTGCACGACATACAATATTTATATAGAATTATTCATAAGGTGTTTAACGAGAATTTTCACCAGGTCATTTATATTATGTATATGAAAGGATTAAGGTGACACTGTTGTTGTTGTCTAGTTCACTTTTGTTTTGCGCATTTCAAGCTTAATCTGTAACATAATGTTTAATGGTGTGTATATGAAACCTCTTTTAATGCCCGTTAGGAGGTTTTTTGGTATGAATTATTTTGAAAAAATGTACTCAGTGAATCTGTTTACGCAGTGATAGTAGCTCATATAAAGTAATTGCTTTAGCCGATGAAATGCTGTTTCAAAGTGAAGGTTCAAAAATCGATCAACTAAAGACGAAACAGTTGAATTGATCTCACCGTCTTCTATGATTCTAATTAATGATTCTGTTGGTTTTGACTACAATCATTAAAATAGCTTTTGTACGGTATTTAACCATTCTAGTTAACCTTTTCCAGTTTTGGCTATATTTCAGCCTATTTCAAAGGATTTACCAACTCATTAACTATTCCAGAGACACAGAAATATTTTATATCCACGAATTTTGAGCTTTTTGGACGTTGTATCGATTAAATTATACATGGGTTGCAAACTAACTTCTTGTACAAGCTGTCATCCGTCTGATGTGATTCCTGATCAGTGATCTTACATTCCTACTTTTATTTGTTTGTTTATTTTTTTGTTTTTCCGATCTGTTTTGGGGCTCAAGGCAGTTCCAACTCTTTCGCGGTTCGCTTATTTACGTTCTACCTTACGCAAAATCGAGGACGTACGGCTAAAGGTCTGATTTACGTAGAACCATCTGCACATTGCTTAGTTTCATGTCAGCCTATAGTACTGACATGGAAGATGGGTTGGCCTCTAAGTTCTGTACTCCAGCAGAGGGTCATATATGTGTTCATTCACACCACCGATCGTAATGTGTTCATTTACACACTGATCGCGCCATTAGGTCGGTCCTTTCCTATTCTTGTAACTCCTTAGTTTAGCTAATCTTCCGACATGACAAAACAGCACAAACTAATGGCATATATATGACAGTATATAGCTCTTCGGATCACATTTAGACACATTTTGTTTCGAAGCCACATTATTTTAGTTTTCCTTCAACCCGAACCATCCTGAGCTTTTGATTAATTGTTAAATATCCTTAACGTCAATTCCAATAAGATCCATCAAATTATTAGAGTGGTGCTTCCACAAATTTCATCCTGCTTTACGCAACACTACCTTTTTTACCCCTCTTCACAGTTACGACAGTAACCATTTGAGGTGACTCGAAGCCTCTCCGAATATTTTACAATGTGACAAGGCTCCAGACCAACTCCCACAACTTTGGTCCGGTTTTGCTCCGACTCGTCCTCAAAAGGGTCACCCCTTTTGTTTTGCTAATTTAAAATCCTTGAATAAACTGAGGTTTTTCGAAAAAGTAGTGAAACATATAGAAAGCTTACACAAAAAAGTTGCTTATAACTTTTCCAAATCCAATAGAAAACTGAATTGAATAAACAGAAACGTGTTACAACATTAGCATAAAACATTATAGATTGCATGCAGTTTGGAATTTTTTGTTAACATTTTCCAATTGAAACTTTTTTTCGTATACTCGTTCACTTATGTATTTTAACAACAAGTCAAACTTTAATAAATAGGAAAAGAGAGCTTTTTGTACGATTTATATACATATTACGAAAATTGGTTGGAAAAATCGAAATAAATTCGTTTCAACTGCGACTTTCTATTCATTTATCATTTACAAAAACCAACCAAAAAACTAGAAAAATTGGAAAATCTATACATGTATGTTGGTAACTTAATTTCGAATTATTGTACATGACATCCAGAACTGGATTAGTAGAAGAGTGGTAGCAGCAAAAACACCCAAATCCAACACATAAAATTAGTTTATCAATAATTCACCACTGTAATAAAGCTCGCGCATAAATTATACAAATTTTCATTAATTTCCATCTCGGACAAAACCATTTTTTTTGTTGTTTTCGTGCACTGGAAAAGAGTTATATAGACAAACAACCAGTCGGGTTTGTTTGGGCAGGCACACAAAGAAAAACAAATAACCGGATTCATTTCGATTAAAAATTATAGCTTTTGCATTGTCTGTTGCTGTCGAACAAAAAAAAAAGGAAGAAAGTCGTAAAAAGCTCGCAAACAACCTTTTCGAAATTTATATATGTATACGATAAAAAACATTCCATCATCGTTGGCGGAAAAGGAAAATGGTAGAAGAAACAATGAAATTATGGGTCGTGAAATTGAAATTTAATATTTTGTCATGACTCTTAAGATTTGAGATGAACAAACGTGCATATTATATACATATATATAGAGACTTAAACGTTACCAACTCGAAACGATAAAAGCATGAAAGATGCTCCTGATGATGACGATGTTGATTTTTTTTCCCCCGAAACAAAAGAGGAAGTGTGTGGTGGAACAAGACGAAGACGTTTTCTTTTATGGTGTTAACATAACAAAAATTCTATTAAATTATCCAAATATTATTGTTGTTTTCGGTCTTAAGATATATATGTATGTTGGGATGTTGTGTTGTATTTTATAGATATTTATTTGTTTTCATCGTCTTGTATGTATTTTGTTTTTGACAAACATTCAACAACAACAACTACAACAAATGGAATGTTAATATTTGCATGCAGAAAGTTTTTATTTTTATGTTTATGTTTATTTTTGGCGTCTTATGTGTACTCGTGTATATACATATGTATATACGATAGTATATAAGTGAAGATGACATATGTTTTAATTTGATTATCAATGTGCATACATATATACGATATATACATAAACATAACCATATAAGTTTAGTATATGTACATATATTGATACTCAGTCGAGTTATCAGAATTATATATTGAAAAATTGAGTTTTGTTGTCTTGATATGCGACGCTTCATATATATATATATATATATATATATATATATATATATATATATATATATATATATATATATATATATATATATATATATATTCACAAATGTCTGGACATAAAAATTTATGGTATACTTGGAATTGAAATAATAGCGGCGACAAAATGTCTTTTCATTATATAGAGGAGTCAGTTTATATTTGAGCAACTGCTATCGATTGAATTGGAAATTATGTAGACTTGTTTATTTGTTTGTGACGCAGTTGTTTTTGAAACCGCGGTTGCAACTAAATTGAGATAAAATGGAAATATAGCCCAAGTAACATTTGATAGAGCTGCTGGTGACGGTGTTACTCTACTGCAACTGGAGAACAGCAAGCGGGAAGCTTTCTTCGCTAAATCAGTAGCAATAGATACTTCAAGCTAGTAGCAAAATTGTTGTTCTATATAAATTAAGTTTTCAGCACTCTAAGCTTTAATAATTTAACGAGCTTATTGTTCTATTTAGTAGCTCTATATAAGCTGATTTAGAGCTAAAATTATTACAGTAATAAAGCATATCAAATTTTAGAGCTATTCATTTTTAATTAGCATTATTGTAGCACTGTCAGCACTACTTCAGCTCACGTAAAGCTACGAGCTTTATACTAATTAGTTCGAATGGGATATAAATTGTTGTTTATATTATATGAAAATACATTTAAGTAAACAATAAAATATTATAGAGCTTCTATAGTTAAGTGCGACCAAGTAGCAAAATTTTATTCTTTTTTTATTGTCAATTTAGTAGTATTGTGAAATGTGCAAAATCTATAGCTCCAAGTCGTGGAAAAAATTTAAACGCAGTGGTGCGTACATGTATCAAATTCAAAGGGACCGAATTATTTTCAACAAAACGATACATGCCGACATCTCAACTCAAATTCACCGGCCTACAAGAAGGTTATCTGGCCTTTAAAGATCGGTTCCTGAAAGTGCAACCCACAACTTGGAACATCACGACCAGTATGAGTCAATTATTATTGATGATTTAAGTGAAGATAACGAAGTTCTTGTTGCGGAAATCGAAGAATGAATCGTTTGACTAAAAATGACAGATCAATTGCTTTAATAAAACATATGTTACAACCATAGCATCCTAAATATACAAGCAGCAATGATTGACCCTTTTAAATTCATCGAGCTTATTTATGGGGTCTAGATTGTCATACACTCCATAAGAACTAATGTAAAATTTAAGATTTTTGGCTCAACTTTAATGAATGAAAAATACTGAAAACAAAAATTATTTTCATATCAAAATTTAAATCAAAACGTATATGGAAACCAAATAAAAATACGAATTATTTTAATAGTTATGATAAAAATAAAAACGGTTTGATTGATTCAATTTTTATACATGTATATGTTATAATTGATTCTAAACGCCGTATAAAAATATATAAAACGAGATCAATGACGTATGAACTACGAAAAAGGACTTCAAATATTGGATAAGAGATGGCACTTAATAACTTTAATAATATAAATCGTATTTATTGATATTTTAAAGCATATTTTTAATGCGATAATACGAAGTACACAATAAAAATACCCAAACATGTTAATGAAAGTGAATACTTCAAAAATTATTTAAATATTTTTTATTTCCATTCAATTGTTATACTCGATACAAGATGGCATCATAAAAGTCGTTACGATTTTTAACAGTGTGAATTTTTTAAACAATTTTAAGCATTTGAATTGTTTTTTTTTTCATTAAAATACTTTTATTTAGACAAAAACAGCATTTATCAACAAAACGGTACCTCTTTAGCTTCGTCCACAGATTAGTATTCAATGGTTTCAATTTTGTTTCCTTAAATGAATTATTATAACTATGAGGACGATTCACCTCAGTTGGATATGAAGCATTCATGTATGGTTTTCTTCAACATATATATTAATTTATTGTGTTGTCTAAATTCTGTTTTAAGACATTGGCATGGGCACATTTAAATGTCAAATCGATTTTTTGGCTGAAAATAATTCTTAGCAACAATTTAACACTTGCATGAGTGTCGGTTTAAAAATAAAGCGATACCTATAGTTTCGTCAACATACATTTATTTTCAAATCATAAATTCATTCAAACATTTTCTAATTTAAATTACCATGATGACTTTGTAAACTTTCCGCTTCAGTTGAATATGAATTATTTATATGTTAAACAGATGCAGCTATTGTGTCAATGAATTCTGTTTTAAGCTATTGCCATGTGCACATGTATACGTCTGACAAACGAAACTTCCATTACACCGTACACTGCTGTTCACTTGAATAGGAACGACGGTTTTTTTGGAATATTTCGAAATCGGTCCCACTTTTTCAATATTTTTTTTACAAAATTATAAGTTTTGATTAAGCTGTAAATATTAAAGGAAAAACAAATTTATTTTTTCATGATTAATTTTGCTTTCTTGTTTTTTTTCTAATATAATCGTAAATTTGAATGTTCACTTGAATAAGAACGATTAACTAATCTTAATAAAAAGTTATTTTATTGACTAAAAATTGAATTGAATTCGATTTATTTTTAAAAATTAATTGAGTTTACCTGGTTTTAATAATGTGTACTACTTCCCTTATTAAAAATAACTTCATACATCCTGCATGAGATGGAGTCAAACAAAGATTTTAAATAATCTAAAGAAATTTGGTTCCAGGCTTCATTTATCGCCTTAATAAGGCTTTCTTTACTGTCGACCATATTCGTAAACTTTCCGAGACAGCCAACTCCACACGTTTTCCATGATATTGAGATCAGGAGAATACGGAGGCCACGGCAAAAGCTCTACATTTTGCTGCGATATCCATGATTTGATTATGTAAGCTGTATGGATAGGGGCATTTTCTTGCTGATATATCCATGGCAATGGCCCAAAAGTATCATTGAAGCATGGAAACCTTCTTCGAGGATGCTCTTGTAAGTTACTGCGGTCATTTTTCCGGTTGGAAATGACAAATCTCCCGGACCATAAAATGATATAGCCCCCCACACCATTACGCGTCCTTCCCGGCTGTGGTGTTTCGCTAAAAACTTTTCCTCTTTTCGAAGATTATGAAAATAATAATTAAACCCATCGGGGCATCGAGGTTAAATTTCTTCTCATCAGAAAAAACGACACGTTTATATTTTTCAGCCCATGTCATATGCTGCATCGAGAAATCTAACCTTTTCTGTTTCCTCTCCTGATTTAGAGGTTGTTTCTTTTGGAGGTTTCTTCGAATAAGGTGATCTGCTTTTTTAATCTCTCTCCATACTGTTATTCGGCTGGCCCCCACACCAACTCTAGCTTTAATTTCTGCACAAGATAGTGTGCAATTGGATGCTGCCCTTAGTATGGCCCGCTAGTCGGCTGCAGATGTGGCCTCAACAGTTCGGCCTTTATTGTTTGAGCCATATTCTCTTGAATTTTTTGTAAAATTGAAGATAACAGTCTTACTACTCTCTATTTTATCTGCAATTGCTTGAAAAGAATAATTTTCGCTGTGTAGTACTTGAATTTGGGCTATTTCTTCCATACTAAGTTTTTTTTTCCTCGACCCATATTTAATTTTTTTTGTAATAAATTGGTAACCTTTTTTAAAAAAAATAATTTAATTTAAGTTTAAGTTGCTAACACTTCAAATTTATTGATAATATGGTCGTTTTATTCAAGTGAAAGAAACAAAAATCACATTTTTCAAGAAAAAACAAAATAAAATAAAATTCTTCTGGTCTACTAATTTATTTTTATTTAAAAATTATGTAATTTTAAACAAGTGCTAATCCTGTAAAAGTCAATTTTGTAAAAGTTGAACCGATTTTAAAATATTAAAAAAAAAACGATCGTTCCTATTCAAGTGAACTGCAGTGTACGACCAAATTTATAATGCTGATAAAACGGGCATTTTTTCGAAGGCCTTACCTCAAAATAGCTTGGTTTCCAGAAATGAATCTGTAGAAGGCGTTAAGAAAGCTAAAGGACGTGTAACAAGTCTTGTGTGTTCGAACGCTTCAGGAACACACAAGTGTAAATTATTAATTATTGAGAAACGTGCGCACCTTCGAGCGTTCAAAAAAGTGTAAAAATTACCGATTTTGTATAAAGCTAATAAAAGAACTTAGGTCACCCAAGATATTTTTTTTTGGATTGTTCCAGAAGCTAGAAAAAGTTGTAAGGATTTAGCCCTAGAGGACAACTACATAATTTTGTTGTTATTAGATAACTGTCCTGCACATCCAGATGTCACTTAATTCATACAAAACAACGTCATTGTTAAATATTTACCCACAAATTGCACCTCTCTGATACAACCAATAGATCAGGGTGTCATTAGAAGTTTAAAGTGTCATTACCGGAAAAAAATTATAAGAAAAATAATAAACGTCAATACTGAAGAACAAGTGACAAATTTTATAAAATCGTTCAACATAAAAAACGCAATATGGTGCCTTTATCGTGCATGGAGTGACGTAAACAAGGAAGTTTTAAGGAATACGTGCATAACATTTTGTGTGATGATTATGACGAATTTCAAATAATTCTGAAATGAACAACGGTCGTGATATAATACTAGATGAAGTAAATGACAAGACAAGTGGTATAAATAGAGAAGACTTTTTAAGTTGGGTGGATTCTGATATTGGAGCACCAGCATTCGCCACTTTAACGGACAATGAAATTGTGGAAATGGTGATAAATCCTAGTAACAATCAAATTGAATCCAGCACTGATAGCGAGACAGATGAGGAAATTATACCAAATATTAAAACGTGCGTATTATTTAGTTAACCGCGACATTGACCAAATAAGTGTTCAAGATAAACTCCACATTCACAGAATTCAGGTCAAATTAATAGAGTATCAAAGAGGAAACCAGACGCAAACCAGCATTAACGATTATTTTAATAAAACACTACTTGTATCAACATGTGTATCAACATAATGCCAAAAGAAGTCACTAATTTTTAGTTATATGTAATGAATATAACTGTAATTTAATTTGTTTGGTTAGTTTAATTGTTATAATAAAAAATAACCAAATACTTTTGGTTAAAGTAACTGAATGTTTTATTTTAACCAACATTTTAGTTATTTATTTTACTGAGGCATTTGGTTGGTTAAAAAATACTTAGTTGGTTAAATTGGTCTAGTTTTTTGACCCAAGTTTTTCTCGGAGGGCAGCACCCATCTGATATGTAAAGGCTGAATGTGCTCTGCTGTATAATGAACCTTGTCAGCATATATGATAAAACGGATTAGTTTTAAAAAAATAAATTATATATTTATTTATATGTTGCATTAGAATTGTACATTTGTTGTTAGCTTCTAATATAAACGTCCTCCTTAGAGGATCCATTTAAACGAGTTTAAATAGCTCAGTTATTAACCCATAATTGACAAACTCCTGGAGGATAGAATATTTTATACGGCCAATATTGATAGATACATCTATTTGCATTTCTGACAAGGCATTTAAATTTATCTGTAACGATAAAGTGATTGTTTATTATAGAAATCTCAATTTCCTTATTATTGAGTATATCGGTTCTGGAGCATAATGACATTGCTTAAATAATGCGATGGCCCTTTTCGTATAGCATATAAATATCAGAAGAAGTATTGGTTCAACTTTTAATCTAAAAGAAAAATAGTAGCAACGAGCTACTTAGCTCAATAGTACCAACGACCTTCTATAATACTTAGCAAACTCGAGTCTGGGTTTCTTAAAGGGTACATTGCTTTAAGAGATGTCCTAGAAAAATACATCTGATTGTTACTCTGTTTTGAGATTTGGAATTTAATTTGGGAAATGAGCAGCTATTATCCTCCATACGAATGGATTTTCTTGAAGTCAAAATAATAAGTCTGAATGAAATAATTTCATTTTAGACGGGTGTAGTTGGGATCACTTAAAGCTTTTGGTTTTCTGCACTTAATATTCATCGAGAGATGAACAGATGTTGCTGTCATTTTCTACAAATATTGTATGATTTAGATGTTATAATACCAGTTTCTGGCCGATTTTATTCTTAGTCCTATTATAGTTGACGCAGGTTATGGGATATGCTAATGAAATTCCAGATTAAAGATATGTTCGGAGTTAAAAATGAACAGAATATTATAGAGAGTTCTTATATCCATATATTATGGTATATGCAGGGGAATAAGTATATGCAGGTCTTAATGTATGCTTATAAGCAAATCATCATTAATTTTAAAGCTAAATACCGAACCAATTGCGATTTGATAAGTCGTTCAAATAAATATTGTAAAATTTGCATTGTTTTTGACAAAATTTGAATATGTTGGTTCATTAGTAAATATATAGATAGCAACACGTGCTCGTTCAACCGAAAATTTTGTACCATAGCCTACGTGTATCGATTTCATGACCGTTTGAGCAGTTAAACATGCCCACAATTGCTTTTAAGGTCTAATTCTCCACGTTGAAATGTGCAACTTCTTCGTGAAGCTTGGACGTATATGATTCGGTCAGGCTGGTAGCAGTTTTGGGAATCCATTTTCCAAGAATTCTGTTACTATTTGTATTTTGACACTTACATCTCAAGTTCCATTATAATTTTTGACAGGAGAAACCTGTATGTTTGACGTTTTAAGTCTTTTTGTTGCTTGCCAGAAGGAATAGTCAGTATTTTTTAACCGGAAAAGCTAATTAGGATCCACTTACCAAATTTGGCTTAATTTCTTTAAGTAGCTGCTCGAGTATTTATTATTTATCTCTAACCAAATCTCGCACTTCCAATGAATAAGGGGTCTGTTCTGCCGATTTACTAACCTCGCCAAATTGTTTCTAAAAAATGGTTAAACCCAAAGTTAATCTATCAGGATATGTGTCACCATTTTCTGTAGCAGTACGTTAGATAATTTTGTTTAAGAGAGCTAAATTAAGTCCAGAATTATATTTGGTAAGCCAATGTTGGTTCCATAATATAAGTTCAATGATTGTCCTACTGCAAACAGATCCTAGCCTTTACGTGTTGATAATCTCGATCATGAGTCATAAAACGTTTGTTTAAAGCCTATATTGTCCTTCTTAGTATTTTTACAACATTCGCAGTTTCTTTGTTTTCCTTAATACTCAGCGGCTTCTGTTGTTGAAGGATCTGTGAGTATGTCTTAGTACTCACTATACGTAGACAATTGTGTTACTCGATATACTTAGGAACGGTATTCATCCAATGTGAAAATTTAACATTCAAATGGACAATGGTGAGAGAGCAGATTTTAAGAATAAGAAAAAAGTAGCCATTTCCTGTTGTTCAGCTTTTACATGAATTTTGGACGGTACTTTCCTATCTAAGAACAGTTGTTTACCAGGCATTGCATTCTTCTCGTGATACTGTTAGTGTGATCTGCTGATGTATCTTCTGATCTACCACCATTTCAACCTTTTTTTGTAGATCTATGTAAAAGATAAGGTTTTTGGAAGCAACCATCTTTCAATTCATGGTCTCAAACCCAATATCATGTGATTAAAGCCAAAGAATTTGCAACTTCTACAATGACGTGTATTTGAACTCAAAAGACAACCTTGAAAGAAACCGAATTTGATAAGACTAGATTTCGTTTAATGTATATACGCTTTCCAGTTTTCGTTCGATTTGGTACATATAAAACAGCCAACCAACAAAGTTGGCTTAGTGAGATAGGGCTTGAGAGAAGAGTTTTTGCAGGTATCCAGCTACTATATGAACACAAACAGTTTTGGTTGGTTAGTACGAGTAATGGCTTTCACCTTACATATCGTGATTTTTATACGATGCTACAGAAACATTAAATATCAATTCTATAATTAAAATTTAGGCCAAAGGACACATATACTAGGCAAGAAAATATGTAAATTAAATTTCTTCGTTAAATAAAATATGTAAGCGTATATAGTGTACAAAAACGGCCCTCAAGACACGTAATCAATCATAAACGCTTAAATTTATTCCGCTTCCATGTTTCCTTTTATGTGTATACATATATATATACAAATACAACAACAAAATTATATATCATTTAGTGTCAACTTCAAATATTTGCCCTACATTAAACATTTTCTAAAAGGCATCGCCTTCGACATACCACAGTCCCTAATTACAATCACCTTCCTCGATGTATAATATATACTCGTATATATGGTTTTCATTCATACTTTCAGTCATCCTCATTGTCGCTGTTGTTGTCATCGTCGTCGTCGTTGTCGGTTCGGTATAAATCATTTCCTTTTTTATTTATTCGTTTTTGTGAAGCCACCATTCAGAAAGCAAAAGAGAAAAGGAAAATAATTTTCCCACTTAATTTAACCATTACAACTACACTCTGGTTATAGCTGCTATATACATACATATACATACATACAGTGAACCTGAATCACATAAACCTATAATTATTTTGACTGACTAAATAATAAATAATTATTTCTTGCAAGACACACACACACATACAGTCACACAAAATTTCGAATGTCTTTTATACCGTCTTACTTACGTTTACGTTCGTCCTCATACACAAAACGACTGGTTCTGCCATTATCACACACACACACAGAAACACACATATAGTACAGAAGGAAAATGTATTATTGTAATTGTTTCGAGAGACGTCAACACAAGCACAAAAGACGAAGTGAAAAGATTATTTTGTATACATTGTACACAGTACACAAAAAGTTGGTACAACAGGAAAAACCTTTTCACCCGGAAGAAAAAACTCTACTTCTTCTTCATATTCATTTTGGTTTATATTATTATTATTTTTTGTTGGTTAGTTTCTCGTTACAATAAGACGTCATTAATCTTATTTTTTTGATCGTCTTGTATTTTACGGTTTTCTTACATTTATCCATGTTATTGTATATTTCTGTTACTTAGAGCATAGAACACACACACATACACAAAAAAATCCATTTTTCATTGTTGAAAATATTTTTTTGGGAATTTAAAGAAAACTTGTGGAAGAGGAAAATTGTTGGAAAAATTGAATTTTTCTTCTTCTAAAATCTCTGCACCAAGGATATAAATAAGAACGTACGTGTAGCATTGCAATGTTTTCGCCATTAATCGATGAAGTGGTTGAAAAAAATTGCATCTGGGTGAGTTTCTTGAAATCTTGAAGTTGCCCACTAATCATGAATATACTACTGCTTCTGTTTGATGCATGTTTGGTCAATAGATGCAAGTATGACGAAGTTGTCTTGCTGCTCCAAGTATAGTACTCCCACTCACTTCGTTTTATTCCTTTGGATATAGATTGCCAATCGGACTTCGAGTATTGTAGTTTGAGTGACCATTTCCAAAGTAGTTATTTATGATTAATCGCGCTTCCTATATATCTATTCCGGCTATCGAAAGCGTTATTGTCATTTAAAATTGGCATTTTAAGGTAGTATGTTGGTGATAAGACCCGTAACCTCAACATAATTAGAACTTAACCTTCTATGCAAGCCTATAGCATTATAGAGCCGTGATGACTACTTGTTAAGTGGTTCATTCAAGGCTATGAATATATTATTTAATTATTTAATATTGAACATTGTTAAAGTGGGCATTGTGA
The DNA here is from genome assembly GCA_963932295.1 of Tipula lateralis. NCBI lineage: Eukaryota > Metazoa > Arthropoda > Insecta > Diptera > Tipulidae > Tipula > Tipula lateralis. The sequence continues at coordinate 64,429,173 of OZ010736.1, read as the reverse complement.
AGCAAGTAATCCATTCAGTGCAGTTACACAGGAATTGCCAGAATAAGCTTTTCAGTTCTAAACTGGTTAGAATTTAGGATCTTTGAATTGACCTAACAATCCTTCAATAATTGGTGGATAATATGCATTCTTCTTTGTGCACTACTTACTCCGGCCCTCCCTATTTCACTGAACTGCTTACTCCGGCCTAATTCTATACCCAATCTTGAAGGGCATAAACGAGAAAAGATTGAAATGATGTGGTTTAGGTTGTGCATACTCGGACTAATTCGTGGTGTTGTGTTTTACCTTATAATGGTAGTTTCACATGCAAACTAGTTCGAAAATTATCCAGAAATCCACTCCCAGGTATTACTTCTAATGGATGTTGTTTTAAGTTTGCCCCTGAAGTTGTGCTGAAAGCCGACTTTGGTATCTACCAGGGTCTCGTTTAGGAGGATGATAGCCACTTTAATCGCACGAGGTCATTGTGGTTATGTCTTAATTAATAAAAGGATGAAACCCGAGGTAGGCCATTGCCACTTGTATAGTTAGCACAAACTTTCCTCAGATCTTCTAACGATGAAAACCTTTTTGTGCATCAGATCAATACAAAATTTCTAGACAGACTGACTCACTAATGCTTCTCTATACCACCTTTATAGGCGTCTTGTTCTAGACGCATAACAATGTCTTGAACGTTGTTGAGTCCTAAGCCACCTATTTGTCCGAGAATTAGATTAACTTAGACAGTTCTGAGCGTCTTCGGTAGTATGTTGGGAAATCACAAGAAGTTGTTCTCGCCATTTTGGTGCAAAATTGAAAGAATTAAATTGAATAGAGCATAAAAAGAAGCTAAGGGACATTTAGATAGTTCATTTTAGACAATAATATATTAAAGATGGTTCGCAAACGACCATGGTACCGGCAGAGATGCTGCTTGAAATTATTACATAGTAATACTTTTCATTTGCCAACCATTTTTTGAAGACGTTGCCTACTAAAGTTGTATATACTGATGGTCAAATTTGATATGAACAATAGGTACGGATTGTGTTATCAGGAGTTTCAGTCTCTTCTTTAATGCTTTTTAGGGTTCTCCTTGATGTGATCTAGGATGTCGAACAGTGAACAGTTCGATAAGAGAGCTTATCAAGAAACAGATACAGTCAGATTTTTTAGAGCTCGTGAACCAACCTCAGTATCACTAACTGAGTTAGAACTTCCCACATACCTGTACATATGTCTTTCTTTCAATTCGTGTTGATTGGCTATCGCTGTTTGTTACATATTGTAAATTGTTTTCTTGTATTTCTTATTTTCTGCAGAATTCTAGCAAATTGCATCCCTGATAGAGATGGCTGGGTGCTGTGTACGTTACGATTCACAACTGTGATTTAAGCAATCGATTTTTAATCCAATTGGTTTCTCCAATTGGATTCAAATCTTGTTTGTTCTTCTAAGGTGTCAATTTCTTTAATTTCTCTTGCTTAAGAGTTTCAAGATCGATGAAGTCGATAATAACACCTATAGATTTTCATTCCTATAAGCTGCACGTATATATAGTCTCTTTAAGCATCAGACAAGCTTAAACATTCAAATTCCCAGCAAAGTAAAAAGTAATCTGGTCTTAACTAACAAAACAAAATACTTGAAACCACACAGTCTATATAATCAAAAACTACTTTGCCCATTAAAACCAAGAACCAACATACATAAAACGAAATAATCCAACCACACACACAGAAAAAAAAATATGTAAAAAAAACTATACCGTCGTTATACAGTGTATATAGAGACAAATAACACACATAAAATGAAAAATCAAAAAGTTTTTCATAAAATTTTCGCTCGAAATGAAAAACGGATGAAAAATATTTTCTTTTATAACAAAAAAAAAATTATTCTAGTGAAAATTAAATCTATATGTGTGTGTGTGCAGTCGAGCTATATAATATTATAAAACTACTGTTAGATAGTAGTTACTAAGTTACAAAGTAGGAAGTAAATTTTTAGTTAAAAGTTTTCGTTAAGTTTTTCCGAATTTCATTTTTTTTTTAAGTTATACATTATTATTATGATAATGATTAACAATCATTATCATAATAATAATGTATAACTTTTACATGAACAATTTTGCCAACATAAAAATAAATTAACAAAAAAAAAATTTGTATAATTTTATTTAATTTAATTAGAAAACGGTACGTTTCTTTTTACAAAAGCTCGACTCAGAAATTAGGGTTAATTTATCTTAGTAATTCAGTTCACTTCGACTAAATCAGTGACAGTTTCTAAACTATTCCCAACGTGGTAGTTTGTGTATTCGACTTTCCTTGAATGTACGAACGCCGAATAAGGACACAAGAAATGGATAAGCGGAGTTAAGCACAAAAACAAAGTTTATCTATTATATGTGCCATAAAATTGAAAAGCTTTTTATATATATATTGGAAAAAACTTTTAAAATCCTAAATTATTACAAAAATAAAATAAAATAAAAATTATTTATTTTCCGCACCATATGACATTCTTAATAATTTTCAAATTGGTTTTCTCATCTCTTTCGGTGGTTCTTTCAAACCATTTATCTTTTATTTTTTTAAAGCTTAAAGTTATATATACATTATGGGTTTGATTTTGAAAGACACGATAAACAAGTCTTTTACAATTTTTCCGTCTACATGACAACAGACCTTAACAACAACAACACTTATAATAATATATGTCTTAATAACCTTGGGTTTGGTGTGACCTTGTTTTTCCACTTTGCTATATTTAATTTAATGAAAAAAGATTATTTTTTACATCTTACTTGGTGGCAAGCTTTTTTTCTAACGTTAAGAAAAAACGAAATTCTGAAAGCAAATTAAATTAATTTTTTTATTTTATTTATTTGTAGGTAAGAAACGTGTGAATAACCTTAATTCGTAATGCAGAGATAAGGTATGTATGTGTTGTGATTTTCTAAGATGTCAAAATTGGAAAGCTTTGGTACAACTGCCATGATTGCGATGCCTGTGTCATATACTTCCAACACCTGGAATCTCCATTAATTCCATTAACAAAATCTCCACTAACTTCCCCTATTGGCTGAATATTTTCCTTGGATATATCTTATAGCGCGATGAATGAAGTTTAAACGAAGTCCATTATAACATTAATTTTAGTTTGTTAAGTCGTCCTCTTACTTTATTAAAACTTGACAGAATATTTGTTGTGTAAAAACCCCCCAAAATACGATATAATTTCTTTTTGACCTAAGATTCAATTGAAAAATTCTCAGTTACAAGACTTATTAAACAAGTATTCGCCAAGGTCACCTGAAAGGCGATGGGCATCGTAGTTTATAGAAGCCTTATTATGATTAGAACCTCTAGATATGAGTAAAAAGCTACAAAGAATGATTGGATGATGAGAGTTTGCGTAACGGTGAACCCCCATTTCACAAACGGAATCAATTGCGTTGCCATGATCAGAGTAGTAGTGATATGTTTCACTGGGTGCATCGAGTAGGGACAAACTCTTCTTTGTTCGTTTTTCAGATAGCAATGTACTATTTCATCTGGTGTGTCATCTGCGGCCAGTAGAATTTCCATGGCATATGTTGCTGCCTATATGTACCGAAGTGGGATTTTTTTTAGTGTTATTTGTCACTCAAGCTATATTGGCCCATTGTGTCTTCCCAGTGTATTACTTTATGTTCCGGCTATAGGTCCGCTTTACGTAGAAACCACTTTCACATTGCATAGCTTCATGCCAGCCTATACAGTATCTTAGATGAGTTCGATCGATCATGGAAACCCCTTTTCGCATCCTGCCCCTATCGCGAATCTATTTAGCTGTTCAAATAAGGTAAACATGTAGAAACATTTAAAATAATATATCTGGCACTATATTAACCGACCCCTTTTCGGGTAGGAAGTCGCATGATTGAAATTAGAGGCACAAATTAGCCGACTAAGCAATCACTGAGTAATTTATTTGGGTTGCATGAATCTATGAGATATAATAAATTGAATGTCCTTCCACATCAAAGACTTTAAATAGAACGCTGTCTACGCCTGTTGTACTGGCGTCGCACTGTAAATAGAAGAGCTTACTATAGGCAAAGTTAGCAAACACAAAGTACAGGGGAACACAAGGTTAAGAGAGGTAAAGAACCAGTCTGCGGCAGCAGATCATTTAGATTTAGACGATTTCTTTGTAAGTTACGTCAGTGAATCAGATTAAAAAGCATAGTTTGGAATAGAATAACGATACCATCTAGAACAACGATACCCATATACAATAGCCGGGCTGTGTATATCGAACTACTGTTTCAAAGACTTACCAGTTTCCACATAAAGGCTGTGCATTAACAACTTAGTTCAACCCAAACTTATAGCTTCGTACTTGCTGGAAGCATTTTTGAACCGTGTGCAATTTTAATTCATCTATTCTTAAAAGGAAATGAAATTTCGAAATTTGAGAAGTTTCATCTGTACCACTCAATATCTATCTTTAGGATCTATTCCAACACGGTTCGAGAAGTCGATATTGCAGATACACAGGTTGTTCAATAGAAGTGATTATGTATAAGATAAAATATTGAAGGATGTCGATAAATATAAGTAGTACATTGATATGGACAGATGCATGCTGACCCTTTCGACTCATGGTATATATCGTGGAAAGAAAGTTAAGAAATTTATCAAAAATGCCAGATAATAACTTTTGCAAACCGCAACATAATACAGTTACATGTTACAGTCGCTATCGGGGATTCTTTTATAAAGGACATTTTAAATGAGAACGTTAGTGTATGACCGCGTATCGCCGGTTTCAAAGCCCAATTTTTTCCAATATTCTTTCGAACGTTTTTAAGCATACTTTGTAAACCTTTTCTTAAAATCCAAGCTTCCACGAGCAATTAAGAAATATTTCTTATATATACCAGACGATAAAGCCAAATAAGAAGACTAATTTTCCAAGGTGTTCTTTGGTATTACTGGTTTAATTTGTCTATGTTCAGTGATTATTTTTCCAAACGTTTCGAACTGGTTTTATTCTCTTGATTTACTTTCATAGTTTGATTTGTGATTCCTGGCTCCCATATCTCCATTGACCACTCATCTGCCCACAGCGGTTGAAAAACAAACCAGTGGGAGAAATACAAATAGATAGAAGATTTTTAAATAAGACACATCTCAAAATAGTTGAAGCAGATTTTAGGATTAGCTATTTCAACGACCTGTGTGGGTTACGAGAAACTAACGAATTCCTCGACTGGAGTTGAGTAGATATTATAAGTAAAGACAACATGAGAGCGCACTGGAAACTTTGTATTCGGTTGTTCAACTTATCATTTATTTACAGCTATTAGGAAAAACTGAATTTGTCTGAACATGAATCCGTTTTAATATGTCACAATTTCATCTTGTTTGGCTCTCACCATCCCCGATAAATGATCCGTCAGTTTATGAATGTCCATTAGTTTAAAGTTTTACACCACCACCAGTTTAAAGTTGAATGAATGAATTAAAGCTATATGTCTCGATGACCGTGATAGGTTTGACTGTAGCCTGACTCGTTAAATAGTGTTGTGTCTTCACGTTGTGCTTTCAACTACGAGAATATTTGTGTTAACTTGTATCTAAAACTCACGCTTTTAAAGCTTCCACGATTTCAAACAATCGTTCTATACGCATATTTTTCGTAAAGGCTCTCAAAATATTTTTCATTCTATTGAGGACTGGGAAGTTCAAAGTTCATGCGGTGTTCACTGGAGCTCATTTTTATAACCTTAAGTGGCATGGTTTTGAATTGAAAATCAATGGAACCGTATAGTTGGTTATAGCTCTCTAGACGATAACACTCGAACCAATTGATTTGCTATGATCACGGGAGCAAATTACTTTATCCCGATGGCTGCATTTGTTTTTCCTTATGAATCTTTTAAAGCTCGAATTATTTTTTTTGACATAATGGAAAAACTGGCTTTTTATTTACATACATTTTGTCTTAATTTTGTCTAACGCATCGAGTACGATGCGTTCCGTGTTTTTGCAACGTATTATTTTAACTGGAATCACAGGGTTAGAACAATGTAGTTACAAAAACAATAGCCGCGTTTCATGACTCCTACTGATTCAGATCAGATCACATTTTCCATGCAAACCAAAGACACTTTTTGATCCAAATTTTATTTTGGCTCAAAATGTGTCTTTCGTTTGCATGAAACACGGCCAAGGTATATAAAATATAATACGGTATATACTATTCCCAAGTTTCATTTTCGTCTAGTTTGCGCATTACGTCATTTGCATGGTAGAATTTGTATGCTCTTTATTGAAATATATGAAAATGAATACAATTTTAGGTAGTTTTATCATCAGCAAGAATTGGATTCAGAAAATATATTGATAAATCTTCATTAAAATAAACGGTTTTATTTAGGTTGCGTTTTTTGCTATTAACATTTTCCAATAACCTTGCATTTAAAATTTTCATTTTGAAATACATTTTACATTGGAAAAACCATTTTTTTTATTTCTAAATCTAAATTAACATTTTTTGATATTGATACCAATTCGTTTATAAAACTTCTACCCACTTTCAATGAAGTGGAATTATAATATTGAATATATCCTCCAAAATTTTGAGTGATTTAACAAACTGATCGTTTGGTTTTTTTAAGCCGCCTTCACTTATAAAATCTGTCCAAGTGAAACATCCACTAGGTTCAGTTTCGCAGTGATCTCGTACCATATTTTGAATCTTATTTTGTAGGCGCTTTATAATATAGCCAGCTAAGTATTCTAACCCATCATAATGCAAATCACTCAAATGATCTTCCGGTAAACCTGTTAAGACAGTGCTTTTTTCTGTAAGACCACCAAGTAACTTTGAAATCAAAACATTTTCTGGATTGTTCGTTTCTTCCATATTAATAAATTGTTGGTCATCAAGTAGATTTCATTGATTTGCCTAGGTTCATTTGTAAAATTTTGCAGTTATCTCGTTCAACATTTGCCGATTGTGAAACGATACCTTCGTTTCGTCCCAGTAAATAGCTTCGTAGGCAATACTTAAATTGGAATGTCGTAGGGTGGTCATAAAGGCTCCCTTTCGCACGTATAACTCCAAAAACATTACTAAGGGGTCTTGATTTAGACGATATGTAAGTATATAGGCAGCATTGTATTACTCTTTGACATCGTTGAATAACATTCTCAATGCTTTTATATTCGTAATAATGCCTTTTTGGAATGGTAAAAGAGACTTATTACTTCCAATTCGCATTTCTTTGCATAAATTTTCCATATCACCTAAAATTTCTTCTTGTTCTGGCATTGCCAACCCGTAGGCAGCCATTCTGGGACGGGAATCAGTTTTTGGAACTCTTGAATTGAATAAATCGAACCAATCGTTAACCTTAATGATACGAAAATTTTAATGCAAAAAATTAACTGATCATATGAAGATTTATGAATTAAATTAACCTGTTTAATTAATCCTTTTTCTAGAGGTTTTTTAGTCAACAGGTTATTATTTAGCAAAATTCCAGAATCCAAAAAATGATATTTCAGATGTTTAACGAGATGAGGAGTGTCACTTAATACATATACTTCGCGATTGTCTTTACAAGGATTTGCAAAACAAGATTGACTTTCGTTTATTCCCATTTGGTTCCACAGCCCTCGGTTAACTCCACCCAAATCGGTAACAATGGTCACAACATTATACTTAATGGCACTTAGTTTTATTATAATTATCTCTAAAATTTCTTTTGTTAATTTTGCATCGTAATTATAATAAACTGGCTGTTTCCAATTTTCAAATAAGCCTCTCGCCATTATAACTTGGACGTAGTTAGCTGGAGCAAGCAACGTGTCAGTTTTTTACATATTCGTAAGATTTTTGAATTTTCAATTCATCTGCCATCAGCACAGAGACCTTTTGATAAGGAGACAAATCCGCGTTTCCCATAGGCCTAAAAACAATATTTAAATACCCTGGGTTGATGTTAATTTTTGACGCCCAATTTCTTAATGGTGAAACAGCTGGAAACGGATATTTTTTTTCAATAATAGGCGATATGCTTTCGGCCCACTTGCATAAATGGCAATGGCTTGTGAAATATCATCCACTTTCCATTGTATACTCTTTTTCCTTTATTGTGGATTTTCCATTCACCTGCTGAAAATATTTGTTTCACATAGCTATTTTCCTGTTCCAACTGATGACATTTTTTCATAAGCCGTTTATTGTCCTTCATTAAACATTTGATTTCAGAGCTTTCATCTAAACTTTTGCTGTGTGTACAATAAATTAAAGCCAATAAATTCATGTGTTTTATGACATTTAGTATTTACATACCTCTTTTTTATCATGTTATCGTTTAAATCAGATGTACTGGTAGTTTTATCAAATTGTTTCACAAAGAAATTGCCGGTTATCGTATTAAAATTTCCTATTTTAGTTTTTATGATAGGATTAATAGTAGAGTTTGCACAGTCTATTTTCATTTGATTTTCCGAAATATTATAAACTTTCATGTGATAAGCTGAGGACGAATTATCACAAGCTATTTTCAAATTTGATGAAGTTCTTTTCGTATAAAACAAACATGCTTATTAGTTTTTAAATATATATATATATATATATATATATATATATATATATATATATATATATATATATATATATATATATACATACGTAAGAACATATGTAATATGTATATGTTAATATTAAACAAATAAAAAAAAATTACTAAAACTTTCTATAAGTATTAAACACTTTTGTACTTACAAAATATTATTTACTATTTCCTTACGTTGCTTTTTTTTCTTGGCGATACTGCCGTTTTATAATTGATTCAGTTAACGCTTTAGATGATGGCAGATTTTTAGTAGGTATTGCATCGGTTTTAAATTTCCTGCTGTTTTTTGGAGAGTAATTTAATAGTTCATGTTGCAAATTTTGTGCAAAATGAACTTTAGAAAAATGTAATGAACATATGTATGAAGTTCTAACGTTAAATTTATCTTCTCTGCAACATTTATGAATCCAGATTTTAGCAAAATTTGAGTCTTTTGGAAAGCGAAAAAAATGTATTTTATATTGATTTTCATCAGCGTTTCTTTTTAACCTTTTATCATTGTTGCTCTTGCAACCGCTGCTCTTGCACAGCTGACATCTATTGAACGATATCGAAAGCACATCTTAAACTACATATTTTATCCTGAATAAATTATATTTTAATACATTTACTATTATCTATAATGAATATAATAATTATAATTAATAATTATTATGATATGTGAAACAAATGAATTAATTTGATTATGAATGACAGATGTCTCTTTTGTAAAGCTTTTTCGTCATGTCATGTTTCTGGTTTGTTTTTAGAGAGTTTACCAATAAACACACCTCATTATATTATTTTTTAAAGTTAAATTATTGTTTATAGTAATATTAAAGTTTTATTTATGTGCTAAAATAAAATTTCTTATTGTTTAATATATTTCAATACAGCTACAAATATTTTTCTGCAAAATAAAAGTAAACGTGTGCGGGTTAGATTAAAAAAATGTACAACTCTTATTGGTAAATACTTTAACTTCAACATCCACATCACATACACATATAAATATTTTACTGTATGTATATAGAATTGCTTAAATTGATATTGAATTTTAATTTATGTTTTATTAAATTATTAAGATAATTAGGTAATTGATTTTCAGATATAATTAACTTCAACATTTTATGTACTTAACACTGTAAAAACAGAAATCAAACATATATTTTTTTATTGATAAAAATTATTTCGAAAAATGTGATTTTTACATTGTTCCTTATGGGAAAGCGTTAAATGTACCTCCTCTAAAAAAAGTACAACAAAAAATACGTCATATTCTTACGGATCTAATAAAGATGGCTCTGATATAAGTTGTCGTTCTTGTACGATTACAACGAAAACAGACAGAAAAACAATGCACGTGACGTTGAAGTGTGAGACAAGGAAAACAAGTTGTATGAGCAAAAGCATACTAGTTTATTTTATATACCTTGAAACACGGCTATAATAACGACCTAAAGGTACTTGATTTGAAAAAAAAATCTAAAAAAATAAATTCGGGAATAGAAGTCAAAAAACTACTTAATATTGAGTATATATAGTTATGGAACACCCGGTAAGAAAGTAAAATTTAACGGCCTTGGAAGAAACTTGTTATAAAATTTGAGTGGTGCGCTAATTTTGAGCTTCAGTGTAACTAGATACGATGTATATTTATATAATGTACCAAGTGATAAGAGTATAGGTACGTCCCGGGAATTCAACAATTAGCATCCACTGATGAAATGTGTATGTAATTTGAGACAAAGCTGCGTTATTATTTTATTCACAACAATACCATTAAATAATAATAATAATAATTCATTTTTATCTATAATTATTTTAATATTTTAATTATGCTAGTATACAGCAAACCCAGCACAAAGCTTTTACCCAAACATATACATATATACAAAACAGAGAACAATAGAAAGCCCTCTTGTTTATATCTTCTGTATATATGTGTGTGTGTGTGGGTTTGTGCGGAAAACAAAAATTAAAACACATTTTTATTGTTGTACCACCTACAATGATTTCCCATTTTTTCCATTATATATAAAATTTTATTAATAAATATATAAATTAATTATTTTATTGTTGTTGTTGCTATAATAAAATAAAATTAATTATTCATGCCCAAAATACAATAAAATAGTGTAGCAATGTCTTAACTAAAATTAATCACAACCACGGGTCGTATATACTCGTACACGCGGGATTCATAATAAAAAATATATTTATATATTTTTGGGAGATGGAAATTAACTTCATTAATCACTAATTAATTAATTAATTAATTAAAGTAATAATAGAAGTTTTTTTAAAGTTATTAGTATTGTTATAATCGATAAAATTTTGCAATAACGACGACGTATATGGTGGAACGCTGGGATGTTTCATTTTGATTTTGGTCCATTTGTCAAAGTCACGAACAATATATTATATACGAAATGTGATTTCTTCGGATTTTATTTTACCGTGAAATGTGAATGATAAGACCTGATAACGATAACATATAACAAATATATAGTTTTTTTTTGCTTATTTATTGTTCGTAATTTAAGTTTTATTAAGGATCTTTGTGTTTACTTTGTTGTACGTAATGTATGGCAATATGTTATCGGTGTGCCGTATATATACGTGTATAATATGTGGATGGAATGTTTTATGGCGGTAATCAATTTTGATAATAATAATAATAATAATGCGAATTGGAGGAAATTTAAGGATTTGTTGGTAGATTAGATAATTTTTGAAATCAAAATATGTTTCCGCATAAGCTTTACGGAATGCCGAAATGGGAAAAGTTTGTTACATGTATGTAGGTGCAAAGATTATGGCTTATTTATGCCTTATCTTGTTATTATTGTTTGGTGACACCAACTTTTGAATGTCTCGTTAAATTTTTATTCTAACATGCCAGGCAAAATATATATACCTATATACTTCGAATAAATCAGTAACATATACCGACTTGAAAACCATCCCCTCGAAAAACTCACTGATACAGTAAATGATTGTATTGGATTTTCAAACAGTTGACATTAGAAATTGATGATGACCACACCCCTTTTTACATTTTTAGTTTTGATCGTGACCATCGGTAACCTAGCTTGGATCGTATTCAGAAGTCGAAGGATTTTTTTTTATTAAAAATGCTTGAAAGCTTAGGAAAATTTCACTCGTGATCATCTCAGGTTTCAATAACAAATTTGCGTTGTCTTAGTCACAAACATCAGCAGTCTAGACCAAGCGACAAAAGTAAGTTATACATATATATATATATATATATATATATATATATATATATATATATATATATATATATATATATATATATATATATATAGTCATATATATATATATATATATATATATATATATATATATATATAGTCATATATATATATATATATATATATATATATATATATATATATATACATATATAATTAAGGTATTCAAAAGCCGGGCAGATGTTTGTAGATAGTGAATTCCTTTCCTTAAAATAATGCGTACGTGGTTGACGTCCTTCATAGCTTTCTTGATATTGTTAAATGTGAGAGAAACTGGTGGTTCACAACCGTGATAATTATGATAGTACAAAAAAGTATCTACACTTTTTTAATGAGTCGAGTATTTTATTTACTTTTGTTGTTCATGCAAAAAGTAAAGTTGAGTTAAAGGTTAGTCAGTCTAAGCGTTAAAGCGTGTATGTTACCCCTTATTGGAATTTTGGAAACATGGACACACTCGTGAAAGCTAAATTGATCAAATATTGATCGCAAGTGGAAAAGCTCAGGATGTTCAAGAAGTTTATTGATCTGTGAACAAACATGATAGTCTTGATGATCACTTTAACATGACACAACTATAATAACGATACGAGCCTATGCATCGAACGGCAATACCAAATTCTTTTGCCAGATTACCGGTGTGACGAGGAAATCTCAGTTTGATATAGCAATAAAGAAATTCCGGTTTCATGAAGTCGAAGTAAATGTTATGAATGTCTAATTGAAATGTTGAATCGAATGTCTCGTACTATTCAGCCAAGGTATTTCTATCACATACACACATACCAACTTTACATCCTCTACCACACTTTAACCTTGGACTTAATGATTTGGAGGGCAGTGGAAGTTAGATACTGTTCCAGTAAAAACAAGTAGTCACTCAACCTTTAATCATCCAGATATCGTCTGCCTGAGCAAGAACTTAATAGGATTGTCGGAATAAGATGTTGTCTTGGGTAGCTTCACTTTTTCAGTCAACGATTGGTCGTTGTTTTTTTTGGTGTTGATTGGTCGATTCTTCGATTGTAAATTCATTACACTAAACCGATTGAACTATTCTTTAACTCTAAATAGATTTAGTGAATTCTTCATATGGAACTACTACTTGATTCGTGTTATCTCTATTAAAACTTGTAACGCATTCGTGAAACGTTAAATAAATTAGTTGCGCTATGTGTCGAGTATGACATGATATAGTACAAAAAATTCCATCCATCTCCCGAATGGTTGTTAATCGATGTATTTTGGTTTCGTGCTTTTTATTTATTTCTTTAAAATAAGGCCAGTTCTTTCAACCAAGTTTGAGCTTCATTAAAGGCCTTAATTTGTTGCTCAACAGCTAGGTTTGTCCAGTTCTTGCATTGAAGCCTGTAATCACCAATTTTACATTGGGTGCAAATTTGGATCCCATAACATAATCAAATGTACTGTAAAATGACAATTACAATTTCGATTGACAAGTGCTTGAAAATCCAACACAACCACCTCTAGCTTAACAAGAAATCCAATTCCAAATTCATTGCTTCGATCACCTGTTTGAAAGCTGCGTATTTTAGTTGATACTCTTCCATACATGTATAACAATGCCATTAATTGATGACATTCTTGACAGTTAATCCGACTAGATTAAGTTATTTTTTACAAGATTTGGTTAATATAGATGTATACTGAAGAGTTGTTATTAGTAATACTATAGACACGTAACTACAGTTTCGAGTTATCCATGATTTTGTTGTAATGTGTCACTGCTAATCATGGTTTGCAACTTGGTTTTGTAACTACAGTTTCTAGTTAACCATGATTTCGTTGTAATGTGTCACTGCTAACCATGGTTTGCAACTTGGTTTAAACATGCTTTCGGAATGAGCTATTATTTCTCATCGCATGGCATTTTAGTGACGACAGTTATTTTTTTTATAATAATTAAAGTTTTTCAAAATATGGTTAAACTACACAGTTAACGTAAAATTTTAATAAAATATGTTAAACTGTCAAATGAAATGAAAACTGTAGTGTGTCATGTATTCTTATTTCGAAAACAATACTTTCATAATCATGGTTACGAAACTACGGTACGTTTCTATGGTATAAGCCTTTAAATCAACTTATTCTGTCTACATGAACCTTGACACAATCTCGATGTTTCAAACGGATTTTAAAAATGGTTAACTATCCAAGTTTTTCCCATTACCATGTAACAACTTGCCCTAAATTTACATCTTCACAGTCAAATCAAACCAGTTTTCTTAATTTTTCTGTACCTGTTATTTCTACAATAATTAAAAATCCTTCTCATAAGATTTAATTAAAAGGTGGAAAAATGCTGTTCAAAAATAATTAGAAATATATTTTTAATTACAATTTTATGTGAAGAAAGCTAACAATGTGCGATATAAAAAGAAAGCATTTTGGATCTGAATACTATATACACCTTTTTGTATAAAATCGGGAAGTACGTATGTAGGTATATGGTAACTTACATGCTCGCCCTCCTTATCTTCCCAAACTTATCTAAATAATAATAATAATTTCAAAAATAAGTTTTAGATTAGATTTCTTTTGTACAAATATTGTATCTAAAGTGAATCCATATACGTAAGAGAGGTATATGTTGTACAAACACTCGACACACATATTTAGCTTAATAGTTAACAAAAAAATTTTATGGTTTGGTAGCTCCGCATTGGTTATGTAATTTAATTTATTCAAAGACATGGTTGGTGTATTTGAATTTGCATAGTCGTAAAATGATTATATCTTGTGCTGCATCGTTAATTACGTACATACGGATTTGGACATGTGTCACGGCCATCCCAAAAGTATAATGCACTTGTCGAATCTCTTGGACAGCGGTTATAATTTGCATAGTAATCTGAAAAGAGCGAAACTAAACATAATATTTACTTTTACTTTTTGGTTTTGTGTAGTTTGGGTGGATGTGAAAATTAATTAAATTTTAATATTTTGTTATCACAGTGAGATGTACAATATTATGCCAGATTTCATTTTTTCCGAAAAGGATGTTTATGTGTGGGGTATAGATACCGTAATTGGTTGGGATATGTGCCTGCTAACATGTATATAAAAAGGATTATTTATTTTATTTGCAACGATATACATTTTTTACTAGTCAAGTGGTTTTTGTGGGTGTAGCCTATATGTATTGTTCTTAGAGCTGTACTTTGTGAAATCCAGGCAAAGTCATGAAAATGATTTGAAATCAATTTTATCTAAAACACATGTCGTACCTTGCAGCTCATATACAAAGTATTATAATCGTTTCAATCTGTTTAAGGGTTCAACGCACTCTCAATTCTTTTGCAGTTCGTTTACGTATACGATATACTTTACGCAATTACAGCCAAATCGAGGAAGTACGATTATGGTTAAATTGTGCACTCCTACAGGGGGTCATTTATGTATCCATTCACTCCACCAATCGTTATGAGATGATGAAAAATCCGGTTTGTATCCTGCCGGGTTCGAACCTGGTAATCTCCGATACAACCACCACCGCTTTAATCACTATACGCATATACTAAGTCGACGATGCAATTAAATTTCTGACAAGGGACGGGTCGGCAATGACCTTTATAATCGATGTTGTTATAGTATTATTATTAATGGTTAAAATATCGTGCGGGCAACATTAAATTAATTTTCCCAACTAAAATACTCGTATTGGGTGATAAAAGCTTTTCATTCATAATCGCATTTATACTGTGCATACTTGATAATTGAACGTGTTATGGTCCCAGCTAATAAAATGCGATCAAGACAAAGAAGTTGTCTATGGCGCCCGATATTGGTAAGCACCATTCTACAAATACCACCCAGGTGGCGCAGTGGTTAAAGCTGCGGCAGTTGAAGCGGGAGGTACCGGGTTCGAATCCGATTCGAGGCAGGATGCAAAATGGGGTTTTCACCTTCGATCGTTTGGGCGGTGCGATCGGTGGTGCAAAATAAACATAATCTGGATCCTCTGCCGTGTTTAGAATCCTTGGGCCGACCCATCTTCCATGTCAGTACTATATGACTGACATGGAGCTATGCAATGCGCAGATAGCTCTACGGAAAGACTCGGACCTTTAGCCGTATAGAGTGGTATCACAACGGATCAAATTGGTCTAAGTGTGCGATAGCAGCCACATCAACTCAACTCAACTCATTCTACAAATGTATTAGAACAGTTTATGTATTGGAATTTGATGAGGTCATTTTCTTGGTCACTACAATAATAAGTTCACCACAACCTTCTTCGAATAATTGGTTAATTCATTTTGTGCCCTTTTTGTTCGAACTACTCTCTGGTATTCATTATCCTGAGCGCACTAATCATACATTCGCAATCTACATATAATTCAAAACAAGCTAGGCTTAGGACCGGTTCAACCAGTTCTATATGAAGTGAGTACACAAATGAAATTATCAAACAAGCTAAACCTTATATCACTTCATTTCTTTATGACACAAGTTCAACTACAAATGTTTTAGCCATTCTTATAAAGTTCTTGATATTCAAAATTATGACTAGCCATAACCTGAACCAGAGATGAGACCTAGCTAAAGATTTTTGAGGAAAACTCAATTATTTTTGTGTTAACTTACCATTGATAATTAAAAAGGCCATCAATGTCATAGGGTTGCACTGTTTCTGGAACTTTAGTTCTAATTGATAATGGAAACTATCTACTGACACAAAAGTTTCGGTTAAAATTTGATTGATCAACAATTTGTTATGGTATACAGTAATATATCCATGTTACATCTTCTGCCATCCATGTTACATCTTCTGTCATCCATCTGCCATTCTGTTCAGCTAAACTGCTTCTAACTTTGAAACTTGTCAACTTATGGATACAGACTGCCAAAGAACTGTGTTATTTCATTAATTCGATTTTCCCAGGGCAATGATTCAAACAAAAGTGACTTTTTGTCACTATTAACTCACCACTAAATAATTTTTTATAATTATTTTATTATTTTGTTGTCAATTTTAGTTCAAAGAATTCGACTTTGCGTTTCGGTAGAAGTTTTCATTTGTTTGTTATTTGCTATG
Organism: Tipula lateralis; assembly: GCA_963932295.1. Lineage (NCBI taxonomy): Eukaryota > Metazoa > Arthropoda > Insecta > Diptera > Tipulidae > Tipula > Tipula lateralis. Next base: position 64,412,231 of record OZ010736.1, on the reverse strand, counting down.
ACTGCTACGTTCATTTTGGATTTAAGATTTACTTATTATACTAACCCAGAGATGTCACCCGTCCTTTACGTTTTCCCAAAGTAGGGATTTAAACCACTCCACGGTTCGATCACTGAATTTTTAATAATAAAAACCACTTGCTTGTTTTTCACTATAACTTTTATTAATAATAACCACAATTACAGTCTTTTATTTCACTCTTAGTTTTACTATTTCTCTTTTTCACATTTTATCACTTTTTCCCGATTTTAATTTATTGCTGTCCCAATTCAAACTGAAACTACGCTTTCTGTTCGCGTATTTAAACTCGATTTGCCCGCTTCTCGGTCATTTTAGAAGTTTACGTTTGTTTGTTATTTCGCCTGGATACTTCGATTCATGCTGATTTCCAATTATGAAAATTTAGTTTTTTTATTCGATCAGAGATGTCACCCACGTCCGTAACACCACCCTGCGCCCAAACCTGTTCGTTTCGAACTTTTCCATATGTACAACCTTTGGTTTTGCTCGGATGCCCTTCTGATTTCAGTAGATTAAATCATTGATTCTTATAATCAGCTTATATGCTCCTTCCCGGCTAGGTTGCAGGTTTAGTGATAAGCCTCTCTTCTTGTAAGTTGTGAAGCCAAACTAACTGCGCTTCTTCAAATCCTATATTATTTGCACGGATGTCATATCGTGACTTCATCTTATCGCTTGAAATTTGTATTCTTTCTCTAACAAATTTCTTGTCGACATCTTCTTTCATTTTATCGACATTCGCTTGTCCACACAAAGCTGTTGTAGGAGTCGCCCACACTTCAAGTCCCCAGGTAAACGTAAATTGAGTCCAAAAACGATGGTAGCTGGTGTTATTCCTATTGTCTCATGTGTTGCTGACCGATATGCCATTAGGAACAGTGGTATATTTTGATCCTAATTACGTTGGTTTCTATCCACGGTTTTCTTTAGAAATTCTTCTATCGTAGCATTAAACCTGAGGATGAAAAGGTGTTGTTTTAGTTCTTTTGATCCCCAATAATAGACATATTTCCTGGAATAGCACTGATTTAAAATTGCGGCCTTGATCTGAATGCAGTTCCATATGTACCCCAATTCGACTAATCCAATTATTTACCACGGCGTTAGCGATTGTTGTTGTTTCTTGGTTCGGTATTGGCTAGACTTTAGGCCATTTACTGAAATAATCCATCACCACTAAAAAATACTTGTTTCCGCTTTCGCTGGTAGGAAATGGATCTGCAATATCCATAGCGATCCGCTCAAATGGTTCTCCGCTGTTATACTGCTGCATTTTCCCATGGCTTCGTTTTGCAGGACCTTAAACTGCCATGCACTGTTCACATTTTTGATATCATTCTGCAATCGATTGTCTGCATGCTGCTAAGTAAAATTTTTCACGGACACTTGCCAAAGTCTTATTGATGCCTAGAGGCCACCACGTGTTTCTCCATGATATTCCCTCAAAATTTCTGGAATTCGGATCCTCGGTACCATCACTAATGATTGTTCATTTCTACCATCGGAAGTTTCCCAAACCCGTTTAACACAACCATTTTCAATTAATAGACTATCCCATAGAGTTCAATATGCCTTAACTATTGGATTCTTATTTACGAATTTCTATATGATCGATGAATCGGGATTTTCTGATTGCTCCTTTTTGATTTCTTCGTTGGTGCACTCATCGGATGGTAACACTTGCATTAGTCTTACATCAACGACATGTTCCTTACTATCCACTCGATCACAATGTTTGCAATCAACGAGACATGGCCGTCTTTATAGAGCATCTGCATTACCGTGAGCACTTTTTTTCTGTTGTTGAATGGTATAATCGAAGCAACCCAATCTCTCGTTTAATATTTGCAATCTTGCAGGACTCGCCTTCCCTTCTGTTGTCATTATTGACTGTATGGTACAAAGGCGACGGTGTTCTTGCTCGCTTACGACTAATTTACAAACAATCTTGCGATATATGACCTAGTTTATCGCAAACTATACTTCTGATTCTACGGTTGCTATACCGGCACCTCGTCAATGGTTCATTGACTGCTCCTTATAGTTTTCTGGTTCTAATTCGACTCTTCGCATTTTTACTGCTGGTTTGATTATATTAAATGTAGTTTCGTTTGTTTAGGCACAAGCTATGGTCTCCGCTTATGTTGTTCTCCATGCTAACACTGATTTTTTCAGAACGACCTTTGAGCTCCATCCTGTAAAGCTCTCGCTTGTGATCAACACAATATTGTCGTTCCAAGGCTAGCGTGATTCTTGCATAGTTCCCGCGTTCGGATTCTGGAACGATCTGCAACATATCTGCTGCACCGCCTTTTAATGCCACTATAAGAGTTGTGACTTGGTCTTCCTTGCATCAATTATTTCTTAAAGCTGCTTTCAAATTGTTATTTCAAAATGTTAAACGACGTTGTTCCGTCGAATGTCGGAGGCGGTAATTTAATTTCGCTGACTGGTTTAAGAATTTGAGTAGCACCGCCATTATTTTTAATGTCGATCGTTTTTTTTCCAAGTTTCAAAATATCCACTTTGGAATTTAAAGAAATCGACATTTCGCGGAACTTTTTACTCACTTCAGAATCAGATATAAAATGCCGTTGAATATTTTTTTGTTCATCCAACCTTTCGAGCAAAGTTTCTTTTTCGTCTTTCAAATTTTCTTCTCCCTTCAGCATTTCAGTTTTCAAATTTTCTTGTTCGATTTTCAAATTTTGTTTTCTAAACCACTCGTGATTGGTTGCATCGCTGCCATTAACTGTCCCATATCGAAATTTGAAGGTGCTGGAGTAGGTTTATTTATTGTTGCTGGGGCAATTGTGGCTCCGGCATTTGTTGCCTCTTCCAGTGGATCCTTCAATAGGTACTTCAGTATTAAATTCGTACTGGTCTGGATCGATTTTCTATTCCAGCAAAGCTTGTAACCTTTCTTGTAGTTCTGCTTTGTTACCCATTGTAAGAAAACCCCGTGCGTTCAGCTCGTTCTGCAGCTCCGACACTTTCAGCTCAAGTAACTTCATGTCTCCTTATTCACAATATCACCTCTGTCACCAAATGTTACGTTTTCTCCTAGTAGAGATTCAAACCAATTCACGGTTCGATTACTGGATTGTGAATAATAAAAACCTCTTGCTTGTTTTTCACTATAACTTTTGTTAATAATCACCACAATTCACTTTTACAGTACTTTTATTTCACAGTTACTTTTACTATTTCACTTTTTATCACTTTTTCTCGATTTTAAATTAATCGCTGTCCCAATTCAAACTGAAACTCTACGCTTTCTGTTGGCGTATTTAAATACTCAATTTGCCCGCTTCTCGGTCATCGTAGAAGTTTCCGTTTGTTTATTATTTCGCCTGTATACTGCTGATGCTGATTTCCAATTGCGAACATTTAGTTATTCTATTCAATCACAGATGTCATCCGCATCCGTAACTATTTTAATTATTCTAACAATTCACTTAATTTATCCCGTGATTTACTTAAACACTTACAAACACTGCTCAAAATTCGAAAGTGAATTATCACCTATAGACCGCCCAGGTGGCGCAGTGGTTAAAGCTGCGGCAGTTGAAGCGGGAGGTACCGGGTTCCAATCTCGATAGGGACAGGATGCAAAAGGGCTTTTTCACCATACGATTACGATCGGTGGTGTAAATGAAGACATCTACAACCCCCTGTTGAAGTACAAAATTCATGGGCCAACCCGTCTTCCATGTCAGTACTATAGGCTGTCATTGAGCTATGCAATGTGCAGATGGTTCAACGTAAATCGGACGTATAGTCAAACGTCCTCGATTTAGCTGTAATGGCGTAAGGTAAGGACGTAAATAAGCGAACCTCGAAAACAGATTGTAGAGATAAAAACAAACAAACAACTATCACCTGGTTTCTTGCGTTTTGTATAATTTTCTATTGACAGTTTATATTTCTCGTTTACTTTGATTCGTTGCATTTGTTTGCTATTTTCTTATCCATTCTTCTTTTTCGTAAACATTGGTTTGTAGGGTGACTCGTAAACATTGGTTTGATGGTCTCACAGTATGCATGCACCATCTATGTACCAGCATCGAGACATATTGAGTTAATTAGCATACATACATATGCACAAGTTATTATTTTATTACATCGGAAATTATTCACTCGTAATCGAGTTATTAAATCGATAAAAAACTAATAATTTTGATAAGAATAATGATAAAATTAATAATTACTAACCCTTTGCATGACAAAACGTTTTTCGTATCGCATAATACCTCAAATTTCAACTCATAAAGGGGTTTTCATTAATTAAGTGCATGTTTGCACTTCGAATCGTAATAAATTATTATTATAATTGAAAACCATCGAAACGAGATAATTTCGTTGTATCTTGATACATAAAGATAAACAAATGAAGGAAGAAGAGAAATAATTTATCTTGAATAAATCGATTTTCATTCAACAGCATTCTTGTGTTCGTATAAATATCTTACGATTGGGGTGTATAGTTATATAGTTGGGGATCAATTAAAATATTCATTTTAACTCACCCATTATCCGATTTTTAAAGAACATAATTAACATTTCCCAATCGATTGTCATCAATTAACAGGTAACACCGATCTAGATATATAAGTATAGTATATGGTATGATTTGGGGTGGAATCCAAACAAAAAAAAAACACCCAAAAGAAAATTTAAATCAATTAACATGAAATCAGTCAATAGTGAGTTTCTGTTGTGATTCTCTGTTCGCTCTGTAATTATATTCCTTAATTATGTCTGTCGCGATATTTTATTCTGTTCGCTTAATTGGAGGATGGAACGATCTTAGATTGATTATAGATTTTGTGCTTGATTTAGTCATCACGTATATACATGTGTACATTATACGTATTCGAGTAGGTTAAATGTTACGAGCCAATTGTTTGTCCTTTCTAATTTTCCACTAAACTGGCCTTTCGAGAGAACAACAATAATTAAGTAATTATCTTCCGAACGATAAAACCAATGTAAGCGTATAAATTAAATTTAATTAAAAAATACTTCAAATTGTATTAATTTAATTATATATATTTAGACGAATTTCTAAAGACGAGCTGCAGAATAATTATGTCTTTTTTCGCCTTCGTCAACTTTGTAAATTTACCATCAACAATAAGACAAATTAAACAAAAACAAAATGTGATATTCAACGTACTGTATATGTAAGAATTAAATTCTCTGCACTTAAAATTTATTATCCGTAAAACTTGAAATGATCTTTGTTGAATTTGTTTTTCTTTCGATTTTTGCTGGATTCATCGTCTTGAAATCAAGAATTTCTGTTTGTTTGTATATATGTTTGTACGTATTCCGATTTTAAAGCTTTTGCAAAATAAACTTTTTCACTCACTCTATATATATTCTCTATAGTTGCATCAACTTTCCTATTTGCGCTTTTCTATTATTTGGTGTTGGGAAAACTTTTTGTACACAGTTGAACGAGAAGAAGAATGCTGGAAAACTTATTTTCTCTACATATGTACTTTTCACAATTTGTTGTATTTTAAATTAGTTTTGACTAATGGTAGAGACGATCATAACGATAAGATTAGACACAAAATGTTTTTCGTACGAACGAAAACTTTTCTAATCAAATTGATGGAAGTTATGGGCAAATGTGTGAGAAACGGTTAGCTTTAATATATGTGACGTTTGCTGAATTTATAATACGAGTTTCGATCTTAGAATAGTTTCTTAATATAATTTTAACTTAAGCGAATAAAATTTGCCGATTATCGTAACTGAGGTGGAATTTGACACGAATTTGGCTTGATGTATGACTTCTTGTATATAGCTTTACTCGTTGCTTTTAGTATAATCGATTCACTTGTTTTTTTTAACAAATCTGTATTTCTATAAAGTATTACAACTAATCTCGCAGTGTTCTGAATTTTGAAGCTGTATAGCATCTTATGGGATGAGAAAAATCTGTTCGTCCCAGTTCGTCCAGTCCTTTGATTTCAGTAGTTCAGGGAACCACTAATTTCAAAGGCTTTGTTCTGTTTAGGCGTGTGATCCAGTAGGTTCCGCAGCTTCTCGTTGTCATGCCGTTTTCTTTGCACAGCTCCAAAGTTGAATGCCGTATGTCCAGATAGATTATAAGTGATTTGTTTATATAACACTAGTTTGATTTGCGTTGTCAGCTCAGAGTTTCTTCCAATAAGCCACTCCGTTTTTCTGAATTTAAAATTTAACTCTGACCTTTTCTTTTTATAATGCGCTTTCCACCTGAGCTTAGTATGTCTAGTATCATGTCAAGGTATTTCACATTGTCAGAGTATGGAATTTGTTGGGAATTCAGTCTAATTCAGTCAAAATATGTTTTTTGCATTAAAGTTGTCTCCAATAATGAAACTGTTACCAAGCGATTCAAAAAGTTTGATGATGTCTTCATTTTTTTCGTTATATCTGGGTGGATAGTAGATTGCTGATATAGTGTACCTCTAGTTGTTTTTGGTTTCAATACAAACATTGCTACTTGCATAGTATTTCTTGACATTATTTTCCTGACTGGGTGCTTTCTTGACATTTTCCTTTTGGTTAGCCATTTGGGCACATATAGTGCCTTCTCTTACTTTCACGCTATTAAGAGGGATTTGGTTTGGATAGGATGGCGCCGTAAGTTGGGAATAAAGAGTTCTGATGTTCTCTGTTGGATTTATTTACCTATTTCTAATTCTTGGCAGCCCCTGTAATTTACTGGGTTGTGATTCCCACAGTGTATACATTTTGCTGGTTCGCTTCTACTTTTGTTGCAATCTTTTGATGGATGCTTCCCAGCGCACTTTACGCATCTAGGCTCCTTTTTGCAGTATTTTCGAGTGGAGTTATATGCCTGACAGTTGTGACATTGTGGCATACTACTGCTGTTCTTTTTTCGTACTGGTTTTCTTTGTTCACGCTCTCCATGCGAACTACACTAAGTGGAGATATCATATTTTCTATTTTGCCACAACAAAATTTTTACCTATTATAATGTTTGTCTATTATTTTATTTAATTTATTTAATTCAGAGCAAATAATAACTAGTTCCATTTTGGAACAGGGCTTGACAACCTTTCGATTCACTTGTGTCACCGTTTATGCTTTACTCTTAAATGAAATAGGACTGCATAAATTTAAATCCTCCTGATGGGTACTTCCGTTTTGCTGGTTTCATAGGGCCCTGAACTACCAGGTCTTGGTTGTAGGCGAACGGTACCAGATCTACTACATAAAATTAATCTGTGTATCATAAGATCTGTGTTACTGATATTTTTAGGGGTAGAACTGACATCTTTAAAGTATCTCGTTCCGTTGGTTCCAGTCAGTGATGGTATTATACCAATAATAAGATGCTTTTTATGACTTGATATAGAGGAACGTGGTTTCAAACAAAACAGTTGTGATAAAGTGATGGAGTCCCAAGCAATATGCTCATAATCGTTTGCCCATCTTGTTGGTCAGAAGGTTAAATTAACGAATCAGTAAATAATGTATGTAAATGCCACCTTGTGATTAATTAAGAAATGTATTATTTCATACGCTAACGTCTAATAGATGGAACAAAACGTGGTTAAGAGTAATCCAAACCCTTCTGATCGCTTCTATTAATCTCTAACAATTGTTGATTATAATCAGCTAGCTTTATCTCGTGATTTCACTACTGTTTACTAAATCGGTTTACTGTTTCAATTATTCCTGAATTTGAGTCAAGTATAAGGATTTCATTTTCTGTCGGACAGAACAAATCTCTGTAGCAGTTATTTTCCACCACATTGGCAAACATGTAAATACAATAGTAGTCATTTTGGCAAATGAGGACTGTACCACATAGCACACTAATTATACCGGAGTTCAGTTATACGACCAGTATATTAATATAAAGATAGTCTAGGTTGTCATCCCGGGATGGAAGTAGAGTAGGACTAGGGCGATATTGATTCTGTACAATGATTGGACATGGAAATCAGCGAACCAAATATGAACAATAATATTGGTGGGAGTTCCATGAGTGATGGTGATAAAAACATCTTATCCGTTAATCCAATCAACTTCCAACATATTCAGATGATATTGGATTATGTTGTGAAACATAACGGAGTGAAAGATATAGTTGATCCATTAGAACGGTATTCAAAATTCACTAAAGAAGACGATGAATCTACGGCGCAAGTGATTTGATGTCTTCTAGTTGTTAACAAGAGTGTGAACAGGTAGTTCTTAATCGAAACCGATGAAGATATAGTTTAAAAGGATGGTTAACGTAATTATTTGTAATATAATAGAGAAGTTTACCTGTAAAGATATTCTTTATACAAGGTATTCTTTTTCTTATTAGAACAACTACCAGATAGCTGATTTTTTCCGAAAGGTTGTTACGTGAGCGTGTGACCTTGCGGTTGCACACGTTCACAGAAATTATCCATCGATCTCCACCTGCAGCCATGCCACGGCTAAAGCTCGGTCTGGCGAAGTTCGTCATGGTGGAGTCTCGCTGAGACCTAAGATGTTGCCAAAAAAAAACACTAAGCCATACTTACCCAGCACACACATCAACCCATGATCCTCTTCCAAACAATAATGATTTAGCATATTATCTTCTTCAATATGTGAACCATCATTTAATTTTGACAACAAAAACAATATAATACTATCAATTAACATTAGTTCACAATATATATATATAGCGATAGCGATAGATATAGACTCTAAAATATTGGCGTGTGGATACTCGGAGCTCCGTGTAGCAGGTGTCAACCTAGAACGAAAAAGAAAATTAAAAATGAATGAGAAATAGCGTAGCTCTTCAATGGCTACTTATAACATGTAGAAAACTTTGTCCATGGTTGTCCAAGGTTGATCCGTTACATCACTGTTAGTATGGCTGCTTTTTTCCCACGTGATCTCTCCGCGGAACGCAATGCGAGCACGGCTCAAAACTTTATTCGGTGTTTCTCCACTGCACTCCGTCACACACACAAAAGTATATACATAGTCCGTTTCCACTGATTGAGGTTGAATTTTACCCAATGGTCAATGACTCGGTGATAAAAATGGATGCCAATAGATTGATACCAATACGGGTTCCCAGCACTATGCACTAGCTGCTACTCGACATTAAGAGGTGAACAAATGTCCCTTTCAACGACTATCTTACGTTTTGGTTACCTTCTATCCACACTATCATTTACTATTTTTTTTACTTTACTAGTAGTTTTCATCATTTTCGCTTCTTCTATTTTTGCGCAATTATCAAAATTTATTACGCAAATCAATTACTGCAATTCTATTACCAATACACCAATTTACCATAATTATTATGGATGAGTTTACAGCATAACCCGAAATTTATATCATCAATCACATTAGCGAGAATAGATTTCATCGGGCGACCGCAACAAGGCCCCCCATAGAAGCTGGGCATTTGGCAGCAGATGTGGCGTTGGAGAATATTATTATTCGATAACATTATTAATGCTTCCCAGACTTATGAATTCAACCACTTCTGAATTACGATTGCAGATTAATTCGATTAATTAATACTCCTATTATGAATGTCACTTACTCGTCACCGAGTGACGCGATGTCACTGAAATGAAATTTTGGTATTATGAATGTTACGGTGAGCGAGGATTTTTTCACTTAACCTCACTTATAATTTGTCGGTGACAGCAAGTGAGAATTTGTTTTTGTTTTTATTTAAATTAAAATAAAAAATTTTCTTTTTTGTGATTTATTAAAATAATAATTTTCTAAAACAGCAGTAAGTTTGCAAAATTACAAGCAGTAGTCAGATTCCAAAATTTGTTGAAGAAATGGCAATAAAATCCAGACATCGCTCAGTATTAGAATTTGTGAAAAATTTAAATATTGAAATAAACTGAACTAGAAAACTTTAATACCCCTATTATGAATGTCACCTCACCTCACTCGTCACCGTGACGTATATTGTCACTCGAGTCATATTTTGGTATTATGATTGTCGCTTTATTTTGATTGAGTGATGAATGCATCATGATACATTATTTTCTATATTTTATTGCTTTTAAGTTGGTAACTATTATTTTTTGTTTTGATTTCGTTATGTTTGACGTTTGGTGGTGTGTCAAAATAATAAATTTAAAGGTTTAAAAAGTAAATTAGTTTAAAGTTTTGTAGTTCAGTTTATTTTAATACATAAATTTTTCAAAAATTCGAATACTGAACAATGTCTGGATTTTATTTCCATTTCTTCAACAAATTTTGGAAGCTGACTGCCGGATATTTCTATTATTATTTATAAATCGAAAACTATTATTTTAAACAAAAATAAAAAAAGAAATTTATTATTTTTATTTAAATAAAAACAAAAAAAATTTAAAAACGTATTTTTTAAGTCTGATTTCCATTATGAAAAAAATGTTGTCAGTATTTTTTACTGAAAAAAAACAAAGCGAGAAAAAAATTAAAAATGCCATTAGAGTGACAGAGATCGGTTTATACTTTTTTTTATAGTGGATATATTTTGACAGATGCGTGTAACATAACCAATAAATTTCAATTTTTTTTGTTTTTGGAAAAAAAGACAAAATACACTTTAAATCTACAACAATAATTTAAAAAAAAAATAAACTTAACATAATTATTCATTATTTCAATTATTTTCACAATAAATTAAGATGAATGACACAAAACGAAATGTTAAAATTTTGAATTGACCATAAAAAATCATCCATCTTTATTTTTCCTATAAAATATTTCTCCAGTCAGTACTGAAAAAAATACTTCTCTTGATATATTTTGCCAGTATTGCTATAATAATTTTCTCAGTAACCATTAAAATTTATTCAGTACTGAATAAATTTTATACTGGAAATATTTTATATTTTTCTCGCACTTTAAGAAAAATTATATCTTTTATCCCGCCTTGACTATTTTGTCAGTATTTTTTCACAATTGAAATCAGGCTTTGTTATTCAAAAAAAATCTCACTTGCTGAAACCGACAAATTGTAAGTGAGGCTAAGTGACAAAATCCTCGCTCACCGTGACATTCATAATACCAAAATTTCATTTCAGTGACGTCGCGTCACTCGGTGACGCGTAAGTGACATTTATAATTGGGGTATAAATTAATGTTTATTATCGAAATGAGCATGGATTACATTTTTTGAGAACAGGGAGTGGAGAATCGTTTTGCAAAAGATCCAGTTGGTAGGTCCCGATTAATGTATCCTTTATTAGTCCTTATCATTATATTTGCAACTCTTCATTTTTGACAGGATGGTTTAGTTGCCCAACCGATAATCATCCATTCCGCTTAAACTCAATCGCATCTACATTTCCATTAGTCCTGCAGAGGTTGCTATACCAGAATTGGGGTTGTCGAGGGCTGCCACACTCCAGTAATTTAGCAAGAACGAAAATTGTTGTTATAATGACATGAGTTGGTTGATATTTATGATGTGTCATCGCTACTTTATTTGGTTGAAGACGAAGCAATCGATTCCTGTAAAATATACGGGTAGTAGCATTCTCTCATCAATTTATACAAGGCGCTCATATAATTATGCCAGTTACCCAGCAATCAGTTGAGAAGTTCATTATTGAACGCGGCCTTGTTCGAGTTGGTTAAAAAGGTTGATCTTTCCACACCAAATTCTTCTTCCAATAAATATAGTTTTAGTCAGTTATTAGTGCTTCTGCATTCGTCCCGAAATTATTTTCGCAGTTTCTGGGACATTTGCTTGTCCGTTGAGTATTTACCGTTATAAGGTGGATCGAAAAAGACCGTAGCTGGTTTGGATTAGTGGGTTTTGATTGCATATGGAGTGGAGTTTTATACCACCTCGAGCTCTGAACTGTGGACAACCAACATGATGGCTCTGGGGACGCTTTCAAAAGGCGTATTTATCCACTCTACAATATAGGTCACGACGATGCTTCTTCGCAATGATTTAGCATCCACTCTTGGTTCAATACAGGTCGTATTCAAGTTACGAGAATTCTAGAGTCTGGTAATTCAGATACAAGTTTCAATTTGTGTATTTATCTTCCTGAGATCATAATGTAGGGGCAAAGATACATTTTAAGAACGATAGACCATACATACCATTCCTAAATTCGAGAATAATTTACATAATTAATAAAACAAAATAGTCTATGTTTGATTGTCAATCTAAAATATTACCTTGTCACCATTTTGAATAATACAATGTCCATTAAACCTTTTTTAATATGCAAAATTCATTTTAAAATTCTGTCTTATGCTGTATAATATACATTTTATGTATCTATAGATATACGAGTATATAGTCAAGAGAAGACGTATACAAAACCAAATTGATATTCAAAATACAAAATCTTTATACACAAAATTTTGTTGTCGAATATTTTAAATCTCAACGGTACAACAATCATAACCAAACATGTAAAATTTAATTGAAATTAAAAACCATCACCACAAATGCCACCAAAACGAAAATCCACCCCCCTCCCCTCCCTTGAACTCTGTATTATAATATAGTACAACATACCACCATTTTCCAAACAGCAACAACAACCAAAAGAAAGAGCATAAAATGTTAAAACATCACCGAAGAACACCAACAATAATAATATTTTTATCTATTCAGGTTTCCAATTATGTAACCATGTCTTCGAGTTTCATTTTCATTTCTGTATAAAATACAACAACAAACTACAAGTATAAGAAAAGTTACAAAAAAAAATGTTATCACCTTTCGAGTGAAAACAAAAATAAAAATGTTACATACACACCACCGAGTAAAATCACTTCATTAACCCAAACACGTACACAATGAAAATGTAAAATAAAAAGTTTAAAATGATTTTTCCTTTTTTTTTTTCTTTGGGAAATATGATTGGTACATACCCACACATACACACTCACTTTTTATCTATGGAAACCGATTTACCTTTATATTATAAGACATCGCTAAGATTATTCAAATTTGTATATATAAAAGCTCGTGTCTATTCTTTCTAAATAAACAAACCATAGCGCTTTAAAGCTTTTTAGCCGATCGCAAAATAAAAACTTTACTAATCATTGAACGTGGCGAGAAAATCAAGTTACAAGATTTTTTGGTTTCTCATCTCAAACGAATTGTATATGTGTACACTGATGTAGACCAACGGCAAGGATAAAGACCGACTTATGGACCCCGGGACGAAACCGCGACCGAAAATGGTGAAAGAATGATTTTCTTTGGGATCGCTCACGATTTCAAAGTGGCAAAAGTATATTCTTTCTTCATAAAACTTTCATTTGGAAACATGGTCATTTCCACGTAAAAGCAGTAACTATTACCTGGTCTTTGGGAAGCTGCGATGCAAGTTTTCGTACAAACCTCGGTGCCGCCCATTAAACTCTCGCTCTATAATGAAAAATAAGCCTAAAAATGATTAATTTGATGGGGAGTGTCGTTTTGCTGTTGAACAACGAAATATAACCCATTATGAGAGCAAACTTGATTTATAATCGCACTAGCTAAAAGAAATTGAATATAATGATTTCTTAAAAGAAGTCACCGGCTTGCACCATGCCTTAAGATCTCGGTCAATTGCCATTCCCAACACGGATAGCCAAATCTGTTTTTAAATCGATGCGGTACTCGTACCCTCTACTATAGTTATAGCCTCAAATAAAAATTGCAGAATTCATTGAGGATCCATCCTATGAGAAATCCGTCAAGGCCATGCGTAGAGCATTAATTCAGGGTTCTTGATATTTGCAGGCATACTTTTGTCGAACTGTCTATTCGACTTTATTCGATTATTATGGTAAAATGAAGCTTTGTCCGAAGAATGGGAAATGCCCGCGTATGTCCAGTATTCAAAAAAGTTTATAATGCGAGAACTATCCTATCGCGGTGTAGCCATCTAAATCAGTTCGTTCTTTCCTAGTACTTTTAAACATCACGCGATTTCAAGCAAGCTTATGACTCGATGAATCGAGAGAGACTATGGTATGAACTTGAATACGTATAGGAATTCTTTGTGAAATGAACAAGCTATCGAAAGCTTTAACAATTAGTTCCGGTGTTTCACAACAAGATGCGCTGTCCCTGATACTTTTTAATATCATCGTTCATAAAAGTAGACCACCTCAAAGCAATATCTAATTTTAACAATTTAATCAACTGTTTGCATACGCAGATGATATTTGTTCAGCTTCCATTGGTCTCAAAATCAAAGAGTCCAAAACCAAATATCTATGATCTCTGATTTAAAGACCAAGGTTAGGTTAGGTTAGGTTGAGTGGCTACTACCGCACACTTAGACCAGTGACGGTCCGTTGTGATACCACAGGATCTTACTATTACCTTTATGAGAACCAGTTCGAGCTACGTATGTAACGTGATAAATCTCGCATCTTACAGTTTTCGAGTCAGAGAGGCAGTCCATTAAGAGCTTACCCAAATATTCATGTCTTTGGTGTGCCAAAGCCGGGCATTTGCATAGGAGGTGGACAACCGTCTTTTTTGCCCATACAGCTTCTGCAAAAGTCATTTGCTGCTAGTCCTAGCCTCTTCGCATGTTCTTCAAGTAGGCAGTGTCCTGTTTGTACCCTCACGATCGTTTTTAGTTCACGCCTTTCACGTGTTCGTCCAGCTTTCATTCGCTAAGGCTACTGCCTACTGTTTTGAGTACTTCAATAGGCCGCCTCAACTTTGCCTTTCCAGTAACAGTTGGAGAGTTGTACCATACCTCGCTAGTTTATAAGCCCTGCAGTTGCTCATTACGTCTGAGTTGCCTGAAATGCTCACTCATCTCATTCAGAAATAAGAGTAAACTCAATGGCACTCTAGATGTCAGAGAAACCAGTCACTTGATTGCCGCCTGACTGTCTATATAAATTGCGATTTAGGACCTGCTCAACCGTCATCACCTCTGCCTAGTCAGCTGCATCACGCTGCATTGTTCAGGGAGACCAACTGATGCATTTACTTTCAATTTATCACAGCAACTCCAGCTCCTACTTTACAATGTAACTTGGAACTATATCTTTGAAGAACTGCAGTGCTTCCGTTTCCGCAACCAACCTGCTCTTTCAAAATTCGCTTAAGGGACAGGAAGTTCGGAACCTTTTTTCGAAGCACAAAGTTGGTGTAACGTAGTCCAGATTCGCCGTTCCTGAGATATGACTGATAGTCGGGTGGAATCGCCGCCATCTGCTTACCATACATATTGACGGAGAGGTGAAACATGACCTCCAAGGCACGTTTAGGTGTTGTTCTCAGCGCCCCGCTAATAAGCATGTAGAGACCAAACAGTGATAAGTTTCATTTAGCCTCGATCTCTCATTAATGACGATAATTCAGTCTGGAAGTGGCTCTATATCCTCTTCTTCCACTTCTGAAATCAAAATGTCTGACAAGAGTCATGACCTCCAAGGCACGTTTAGGTGTTGTTCTCAGCGCCCCGCTAATAAGCATGTAGAGACCAAACAGTGATAAGTTTCATTTAGCCTCGATCTCTCATTAATGACGATAATTCAGTCTGGAAGTGGCTCTATATCCTCTTCTTCCACTTCTGAAATCAAAATGTCGACAAACAGTGATAAGTTTCATTTAGCCTCGATCTCTCATTAATGACGATAATTCAGTCTGGAAGTGGCTCTATATCCTCTTCTTCCACTTCTGAAATCAAAATGTCTGACAAATTCTATGCTTAAGTTGATCAGAATAGTCCGACCCGTAGTCATGTACGGGTCTAAGAGTTAGACCTTGTTGAACGAGTACAAGAGATGATTCTTTTTAGATGAGTTTTTTTCAATCACGAGGTCCAGAATTTAAAGCGAATCCTTGTTGTGCATGAAATCAAAGGACATGAGTCTGTATATGACGTCAACAGCTAGAAAAGCTCTCTGTTTCTATATAAAGACTGTTATTTATGTAGTGGAAGTAACGTTGTAACAATAATCCAGAGTTTCCACGAAATCATTCATATATAAACGGAAGCTGCGTATACAAATTCGATTTATGTTTTTCAAGCCAATAAGTACTTTATATACCGTTTCCCTATATATGTCGGTATCATTTATTTTGTATATGTAAGTAAATACTGGATGTGCTCGTACGAACCATATATACGATGTGCACTCAACGTATTCATGTAAATTAATATTTAAAAATTAATTCCAATTAAAAAATAAAAATTTCCCTCGATTGTAATTTTCCTATCGCATGCCAACGAATTTTAAATGTTCTGAATAAAATATTGACTGGAATATTAGATGTGCATATATGTGTACCTCATGTAACACAGGTGTATGATGATGATGATGACGACGATGATGATGATGATGATTATAGAGACACAGCAGAGCTGGTGAATAATATCAGCACAGAATTGAACCTGATAATTCTTAGAAGTATTTTCTTAAATATATATTTATACTCGTACATATACATTCTGCTTGATGCTGTTGAATAATTCAATCGCAAAACATTTAAAAAAACAAAAAAAAAATGAAAATGGAAATCTGCTTGTTTCAAGATTTTGTTTTTCAAGTACACGTAATTCACTTTTAGCTAACATACATTAAGATTTCTTCGTTGGTTGTTTTTTCGTTGGTAGGGAGGGGTGGGCGATACATGTACATACTTGCTTTATTAGCAATTTATTTTAAATTATTTACATTTTAAATTTATGGAATGTGCTTTTATGTCAAAGACAGTCCCAAGCACATCGCAAATGCGGCACTTTCGATTCAAAAATTCCCAAGAAAAAAAATCAAAAGCGACAAAATCAATTCACCTGTCACTGATAACGTATATATGTATGTATGTGCTTATATGTATAACATGTATACAAAATTAAAAAGTCGAAATTATTTAATTTCATCTCCATTTTCAATTCTCATATCAGAGATCACATAACATTCTGAACATGTCAACAACTCAACAGCATATATACCTTTTCTGTAAGTTTACGTTTTGTTGTTGCTGTTTTTCGTTTGTTTCGATACAAAAATCTTAAAGACAAAACAACTCTCTTATATACTGGTATGTATATCACATCTCGTGTAACACAATTCAATTACCTTGTATTGACAACGATATCGATAACTCAATTACCCAAATCATTCAATTTAGATGCAATGAAAAAAAGTTTTAAACTATCTTAGCGCAGCATCGTTTTATCACAACTTCCATCTCGATGAAATCAAGTCATTTGCATCCCGAATTGTTTCGGTTTATTGGGGTGGTATATAAGTAGGGGAGGTGAATGCATTTATTTTATTTTGTGGAAATGGAAACTAATTGAATTTTTAATTTAGTATTCGTATAATTGACAGATTGATTTAGTTGAGATTTTATTGTTTGGGGGTTGCGAAATGACACAGAGTAAACTATTTAGTAGCTTGGATTGATTTTTTGAAAAGCACTCGAATTTAATTATAACGGGAAAGCGAGAGTTGTGAGGTCTAAGAGGGAGGTATATCATTATACTTTTGCTATGTCATATTGTTAGCAACCGCTACATCCAATTTGAGTACTTCGGCCATTCTAAAGGCAAACTATTTCCTGAGTTTCTGTTGTGTCTACCGGTATGAAGAGATAGCTTGTTTCATTTAATCAGAAAAAAATGCAAATTCACGCCGCTGATTAAATATGTGAAGTGGAAAAGCTATTAAGTAAGCGTTAAGCTAGCATACTCACACTTATAGACTGGTGATGGTCCTTTGTGATACCGCATACATTATTTATTAACATTAAACAAATTCCAGAGAGAGAGAGAGAGAGAGAGAGAGAGAGAGAGAGAGAGAGAGAGAGAGAGAGAGACAGAGAGAGAGAGAGTGAGAGAGAGAGAAAGAGAGAGTCCACCACGAAACTGCCTAAATACAGATGTTATTTGTGTGCTAATTCAGCACTTAAAATGGGAGTCTCCGACATGTCCTCCTCTTCATCTTTACAGCTCCTTCAGAAGTCATTTAATACTAGCCTGTTCGTTCTCCAAACGGCAATTTTCTATGTAAGAGATTCCACCACCATTTTCATCTGTCATTTTTGTAGTGAAATCAACATTTTTTACAGGCCCGATCCCTATTTTGACCAGATTCGTTTTCGTATATTAAACGTTAAGATGTTTGTCCACCTTAAATTGCTAAGGAACTCATCCCTTTAGTAAGCACAAACTCGAATTCTCCAATTGGCCACCCTATTTCTTTATGATTAAACCACTTCAGGATTTATCTTCCTCACCTTAGCCGAACTGCAGTAATCAGAAGGACATACTCATCACAAGCTTGCCAAAGAATATTTCTGCGTTCTTCCATCCGCAGCTTACAGTAATCAAATTTTAAAGTCTGAGTTTCAGGTACTGATCCGCACATTCCAGACACCCGGAATTAAAACAGATGTAGTGCATTCAAAATTCGTCAGTTTAACACTAGCACTTCAATTATATTCAAATACAGACCGTTCTTTTCAATCAAGTGTTTTATTCAGGATTGTGCTCAGTAATATCGTCTTGGCACTATAATCTATAGTAAAGTTCCATTCACGGTTACAGGGACACCGAGCAGAATTTCGTATTTAAAAGTTTTGGATGGATTTACCGCCAAACCACCTCCGCTGGTCTACAAAAATGATGAGAGAACTTTTCTTGAAGCAAAATACTCTGAGACTACCTTTGTCTTTTCCTAAGCTCTGTTTTCCATATCTGAATTATCACTTCGCTTTGTAAGAGTCTCAACCATTAGATTCTTCAGTACTCTTAGCTGCCAGTTCCGTGCAACTTCATACTGGGTGTATCGTTGGTATTTAAAAAGCGACTTGAGCCTCTCCTTAATTTCTGTTCTACACCAGATGAAATAACGCGATTTAATTTGATTATAAATATATTAAAATAAATAACAGACGCCACTTTCGTGATCGGCCAGTGTTATTCGTACAGCTGCATCGACATCTGATGAAGAAGTGCGGTCTTTTTTCAACCAGCCGCCGTTGTCTTTCATTAGTAACCCTACTGATTTGGTTGGTTATCTGTCGTATACCAATGGGTCATGTATCTCGCTAACAGCAATTTCTTTTTTATAAACTTTTTGCGTTACGAATCCAAGCCAAAATTGATAACTCCATTGAACTTCGCAATCGAAATCTCTCCGTTTATCACCATAATGACCAGTTTAATGTCGCAGTTGACCTCCTGCTGGTTCGCAATTATAAAATTTAACATTGGAAAATCAGGATTTGACTTGCTAATCATCTTCAGGCTTGCTTTCGTCAGTTTAAAAGGTAGTTGAGGCCCAGCCTCAAATCAGAGTAGCATCATAGGTTCTCTCAAAATAAAATATTATAATCGAAAAGTTGCTTAGTAATGACACACCAACACCGTGTCCTCCATCACTCAAGCTAAATTGGCCCATTGTGACAGCCCCTCGACGTGCGGCACATTACATAGCTACATGCCAGCCTATAGTACTGACAAAGAAGTTTGTTCGGTTCATGGATTTTAAACTCAAGGTCACAGAACAATGATCGTAATAAGATGTTAAAAAACCGTTTTATATCCTGCCTCTATCGGGATTCGAACCTGGAACCTCTCGCTCCAACTGCCGAAGTCGTTCTAATGACTAGATATACCATACAGATTAACTGGAAATTTTCATCGTGTCTCATCAAATTGTTTAGACCATATATGAGGTCGACAAAATAGTAATTAATTTTCCCTCTCGGTAACTAATCAGCCACTCAAATATTCTCGCAGTCGTAATTTGACTTTATTTGGCCTAAATCTATACTATCCCGTTCGAAGTAGTCCCCATCGACTACAACACACGTATGCCTGCGTGAGGCAATTATCGAAACTTTTTTTATATTCGATTTTCGGTCCATCAGTGCTTTCTGCGATTTTTCCATTATTTCCTCTAGGCTGCTGAAACGCGTTCCCCGTAACGGCTTTTAACTAGATTGAACACAAAGAAGTCACAGGGAGCCAAATCAGGTGAATTCAGTGCCTATTGGGTGGTATTTGTTGCATTTTTCGCCAAAATATTTTTAATAATGATGGCACTGTGGGACGGTGCGTTATTATGGTATAAAATCGACGAGTTTTCTGCCCATAATTTTGGTCTCATTTGGCGCAATGCTTCACGCAAACGTCTCATAACGCCCAAATAATACTCTTTGTTTACGGTCTGGTCTTCTGGCAAAAATTCATGATGCATTACACCGTTGTAATCCATGAAAACCGTGAGCCCTTCTTTTTAAACTGAAAACGACGTAGTTTTTTGGTCTGGGCTCATTTGGTGAATGCCATTCAACTTGCCTGATGTCTGGATTGCTCGTCGTACTCATAAACCACGCCTCCAACGGATTCAGCCTCGCAAATCATGTCTTTTGCGATGTCAACACGGTATCTTTTTTACATGAAATTGAGATCTTTTGGCACCAACTTTGCTGCTTCACGACGAAAACCCAAATCATTAACCAAAATGTCTTGGACGGATCCATAAGCAATGTTTATGTCCTTCGCTATCTCTCTGATGGTTAGTTTGGGGTTATTGACCAACATTTTTTGATCTTATTAATGTTTTCGTCGGGTTTCGATGTTGATGGTCTGCCACTGCGTTCGACCGTTTTCCAATATTTCCAACTTCCGCTCACCATTAAATCCGTTTTTTACGCAAAATTTAATACAAGTTCGTTGTTGTAAATTTAAATCCATTTCTAAAATTGTAAATAATTGCCAACACACACAGATATAGAAGAACTCTTGACAATACGTGACTTTTGTTAATGTCAAGCTATGGTTTAGAGGGAAACTGATAGACCAACTTAACGATGGAAACGCCACACGGTGGTTATTCCGGGAACTTTTTGACCAAGATAATATGCCTCAAGAAGTTCGAGACGAGTTCATTCCTTCGACAAGACGTTAGAAAAAACTGTGCCTGATATTGATTCATGGTTTCGATTGAAAATTGAATCCGTCTTGGTTCATATATACAAAAGAAAATTTATATTTTCAAATCAATTTTCAATCAAAAATATCGCGTTACAAATTAAAGCGGGAACCACACCCACTTTATTCGCATTCGAAAAAAATTTGATACGCATAATACGAGCATGTATTTATATGTATGTAGGTTGTTGATCGTCTGTAGATGTTTATAAAAATCTGAAAACAAGGAAAATTGTATATTTTGAATTGTATAAGAAGAGCGCGCCTCGTTTATCGTTGTTGGTGGCATAATATTCATATATACAGAAACATCATTTTCATTCAAACAAAACATCAAATTTATTTTTAAATATGGAAGTGAACGCGCATACCGAATTTCCACATCGTATATATTGTGTTGCGGTTGTATGATTTATGTATGACAGCCGGCGAAGACACAAATACAAAAACGTAAAATTTTAGAATCTGCTTCCCTTTTCACCGTTTAAAGTAGCATTTGTTTGTGCGCGAGTATATACATACATACGTATATCCAATGAACTGCAACAGCTTTTCATATGAGAGGAAATAATTAAAGCTCGCACAAAGTCGTGTATGTATGAGTACCTCTAATGGTATTACTAGGGGATCGGAAAGTTTTAACACAAATGTGGTTTTTCACAAGAAACATTGTGTGTTTATAGCTTACTGTTTATGAAAATCTAAAAGTCCGAGAGGAACAAAAAAAATAATAATAAGCTCATTGGAAATAAGAAAATCATACAGAAAATATATAATAAATTATATTAGGACGAACGAAAGCAAACAAACACACACACACACAAAAGTTACGTTGAAATTGAAGACCGATCCTTGTACATAATAAAATCCCAATATTTTTTGTGTGTGCCAGCGGTTAGGAAAAAGCTCGAAATGGAAAAAGAAGTCGAGAAGTATATTAAGCCATAAATTTAATTTTTTTTTGTGCTTTCTATATATATGTATGCTACGTAGAAAACATCTTCGACAAAAATGTATCCTTTTTTGTTCCTTTCTATACTCTGTGTGTGTGTAACTTGAAAACGACAAAATTTTTTCTTATATTATTCGAAAGAACATATAAAACACCAAACAAAAAATTGGTTTTTATTTTGAGCAAAAGCAACAATTCACATATGGTGCCGGATTCTAGTGATACACAAAAAAAAGACTTTTTTTTGATAACGAGAGCTTTTTATGTGCGAGTTTTCCACATCCAAACTTCTTAAAAAAACGTAAATTTCTTTTTTTTTGTTTTTTTTTTTGGTGACTTAAAAGAATTTTCGCATTGGTGCTCGCGATCTTTTCCCAACCAAATAATGATAAAATTTAAAATCCTTTTTTTTTGCTTAGGTTTTGGTTTTTGTGTTGTTCGAACTTCGAATCAGCAAAATTTAAAAATTAAAAACCAAAATTTTATAAAATCCGTTCACGTAACGTTCATGAATTTCAATCAAATGATAATAATTTTGGTTTTTCATTTTTTTTTTCTTATGGATACAAATCATAAATCTCAATCTGTATAATAAAATAAAATTTCAGGTGGATAAATTTCGGTAGAAAAACAGCCGAGATAGCTGAGTAGGTGTACGGTAGTGTACACGAAAGAACAAATTTATGTGACTCTATGGCTTTGGAATATTAATTTTGGAAATTTTAATTTGGTGTGAAAGATTTATTATTGGCATTTATTATGATTGTTTTCTAAAGGAGTTACTTTTTGACTCCTCTTTCCTTGTTCTTCTGCTTCGATACCTTTAGAACGGAAGAGATTTCTACATCTCATTGTGATTAGGACAAACTCGGTGTTTTGTATTATGAGCTATTAAAACGGCGTGAAACAGTTGCAGGTGCTTAATCCATTTGAGTCCATCATGCCAAAGCTCGACCATAATTTGATAGTGGTCAAAACATACTTAGAAGCATTGAAATGAAAAATCGTACTTCATCTTTCGTACTCTCCAGCCATTGCTTCATTTATCTATCACCTGTTTTTTTGGATGGCACACGGCCTAAATGACCAACACTTTCTGTTTTGGATCGGTGTATGGATCGTTTCAAACCGGAGAACGGCTATTATGAAACATTCCGATAATGAAAATTCCTATTATGAAATTGTTTGGTCAAATTTAAGCATGAAGTTAGCCATAATGCGTTTTGCAACTAACTTGAAGTTTCTAAATTTTAGTTTGTTGCTCCTTCAATTTTGAAGCATTCAAATATATTTTAAAACGGTTTAGTAACCATGATTATGAAACTATACAGTTCTCATTGCATTTGACAGTTTATCATAATTCATTAAAATTCTTACGTTAACTGTGTAGTTTAACAATATTTTTGTTTCGCCCTCCACCCAAATTTTCCTTTTCTATTTTTAGTTTTATTTTTTGTTAATTTATCGAATTCAGTTTAATTTTTTTTTAAACTTACTTTTTTATGAAAATAGCAATATTTATATTTTTCGCTATTCACTTACTTTGCTGCCTTGGCACTGTAGTCACTAAAACGCCATGGAATGAGACATACTAGCTCATTCCGAAATCATGTTTAATCCAAGTTGCAAACCATGGTTAGCAGTGACACATTACAATGAAATCATGATTAACTCGAAACTGTATAGTCATGAAGGCAGATATGTGTATAAGCTCAAATTGTTCTCTAGTAGTTGTTGTAGTCCCGAAATGAAATTTGTTTCGTATTAGCAGCCGGATTTTTACATCCAATTTTTGGAATGCTTGTTATTTGCTGACCACAATTTGTGTACCATATTGTGTACGAGCTCTGTATTCTGTATTCTACTGCTATGGTCGGTGAAACAATAAACGCTTTTGAGGTGTGTGTGGTCCATGGTCTTATGTTTGCAGATACAACTATCGGTTATTTTGAGTGGCGCAAAACATAACGAAAATTAAGATTAATGTTTGCGTTTACAAACTGAATTGGGAGATATTGAAATTTTATTTTGAACGTGGTAAGTCTTTAACCCAACTGTAAGAAATTTCCGTGGACAATGCGCAATAGAAATTAAATCTGTGGAAGGCAATTTATGGATTAATTTGTGAGGCGATTGAAACTTGATTTTTATTGGATTAACCAACACGTCCATATGCGAGGACGTTGGGAATAATCTTCAGATTATTTTTAAGCATACATAAACATCAACTTGCAATATTGCTCAAGAATTGAACGTATCACGAAGTTCAATTAGTACAGGATCTGAAACAAAATGATTATTTGCAACGTTTTCGATTTTCGAATTGGGCTGTGGAACGCTTGGAACCAAAATGAGCATATTTACCGAAATGAAAATGAGCATTTGAGGCTAGTTCACACAGCTGCGATTTGTAACCGTTAGACTGTTCTTTTGTGGGGAGACGTATAATCACTAACATGACACGTTGTACAAGTTTTGAGCAGGAAAATTTGATCTTGTGTAAACTAAGTTCTTAATTATTTTTGAGGTATAGCCCACAAAAAACTGAAGCCCAAAAATTGTTGGTCTGCTGAACGGATTAAACATCCAAAGTTTTCAACACATCTGATAATTAGATTGCAAAATTCTGTTGCTACGTCTGTTAAAATTCTGTTGTTGCGAGTTCTGTAAATCCTAGGTATTTTTGTTATTTTTTTTAGTTTTATCAGTCTCTCACTGAAGATCGGCCGTATAAATCCAACTGTTGTTGTTTCTGACTAATATACGAAAGTGTACATTGTATACCTTTGCAATGATCATATAGTGGGCACTCCTTCCATATTTGGTTGAAGAGCTATTCAATCGGGAAAAATGTACTTGTGACTTTGAGATCGCATTCGATCACATACCATTCTCCTTTCATTTGGAGTCGCACTCCAGTCGTGTAAGGTGAAAGGATTTTTGTTATTACATATTTTTCAAAGGCTTTTACAGGCCATTGTTGGGCCGTACCGTGTCAATAATCTGACTCCATCGGTTTCGATCACGAACCAGCTCTTCGTACTGTTGCAAGTAACCAGAAGATGCCAGATCTACGCCGTGGAGCCATCGTCGCCGACAGCTGAACTCTTCGCCTACCGAGGGTGGCTCAACCTTCAAAGATTGCTGTGTTATTCGGTTCGGATCAGCACGTAGAACGTGACCGAGCCAGTGTACTCGCTGTCCTTTGATTTCATGCACGATATCAGGAATTTGGATTAATTTCCTGATCTCGTGGTTGAAACAGAACTCGGTTTGTTCCATCAACGTCGCGCTTTGGGCCACATGTTTCTTCTTTTGAATATTAGAAGCCATCTCTCGTACTAATTCGTCAAGATCCAACTCTCACATCCATACATGACAAGAGATCTGATCAACACTCTGTACAGTTTCACCTTGTCCGTATTTGCAAGATATTGTGATTTCATAAGTGGACGTAGAAGTTATAAAGTCCGATTGCTAGCG
Source organism: Tipula lateralis (assembly GCA_963932295.1). Taxonomy (NCBI): domain Eukaryota; kingdom Metazoa; phylum Arthropoda; class Insecta; order Diptera; family Tipulidae; genus Tipula; species Tipula lateralis. The sequence continues at coordinate 64,386,854 of OZ010736.1, read as the reverse complement.
GCAAGGCGAAACCTTGATATCCTCTCCCACACTATTATCGTGAGTAATGAGAGATCCAAGATACTTGAATCTCATTACTCCTTTAAACGTGTGGTTTCCACTACTGAAATCACTTGCGTCTTGGTCTCGAAAACCAGAGATCAGATATTTGGTTCTTGGACTCGTAGATTTTGAGACCAACGGAAGCTGAAAACTGTTGATTGATCGAGTCATAAGCTTGCTTGAAATTTAGGAATACCTGGTGTACATCGCGAGATTTTTCGTAATACTTGGAAACAATTATTCGTACAGCGAAAACACTTGATCAGTGATCGACCGATTTGGACGGAATCCACCTTGGTAGTCACCGACAATTTCCTCCGCCACAGGAGTAATTTTTCCCAAGATAATGTATGACAGTAATTTGTATGGTGTCCAAAGGAGAGCTATACCACAATTATTCTCGCATTTGAAGCGATCACTCTTCCTGAATAATGGGCATAACGCGGCCACTTTCAATTCTTCAGGCATAACTTCATTTTGCCATAATAATCGAACAAGGTTGAAAAGACAGTTCCACAAAGTTAGCATTCAATGAACATCTCTGCGTTCTATATATTTCAGGGTATTCAAATACAGCTTGTGATACTCGTGGAATATTAAGTACGTAAGAAAAATGTTCAGAATGTATCGAGTACCGCATTGCCGTTAACACAGTGTTTTTCATCCTGGTCCCGAATGGCAGTTGACCGAGATCTTAAGGTATGGTGCAATTCGGTGATTCCTTTAAATAAATCACGTGAATTGCGCTCATTGTTGAATTGTTGTACTCTTAAGACCTTATAGCCTTCCACTGCTCGCACTTCTTGTCCTCCTAGCAAGAACTGCTTTGTTTCTTCTTGTAATTTACGTTGCTTTTTTGAGCTAAGTTTTTCCGGTTTACGTTGCTTTTTTGAGCTAAGTTTTTACTAAACCGAACATGTGCTGGGTAGCATCAACAACCGAGGTTTTCAAAACTTTCCAGACACTGTTCACTTCATTATAGATTGGTTATTAGATTGAAAAAATGCTATTGCTGACAAGATCTTGATATTTTCGTTGCGTTTCTTCATTTATCAAACCTTCACAGGAAAACCGAGTTGTATATTCTCTTGTCCTCCCTGGCTTGTACGAAAATTTCCATCGTAGCTTTGCAGTGACCAGATATTGGTCGGGCTGATATCTGCCTGCTCTTTAGCATTTAAGTCACCAATCTCATGTGTAAGTCCAGTTCAGCCTTTTTACCTGTGGCTCAATGAAAAATCCAATTTAAAGATTACCGAGGTCATCTCACTGTGTAGCTATGTATAACCTTGGGACTCGTGGTCTCCACTTTAAGGCCATCGAGTTTCTTGGAGCTCTACGAGTTCCAGCCGATACTCTTTCATACATGTGATAAAGTCGCCAAACGCGCCAGGTTTTCGAAGTGACTGCACTTCCACGTGCCGATCCTCAATCTCGTTTCCATGTACGTAAGCGGGGCGTCATTTTTGTTTCGGTGGTATCTGATTTTTTTAATTTGGTGACATTTTTGACATGTGTACGGATGAGGGTCGTAAGTCCAGCGATTCAACCAAATTTAGTCGCCTCCTACGACAAGCTCTGGATACTCTGGTGGTACTCTATGGGTTTAATGTTTCGTTCGAAATATTTATATTTCGAAACACGAATAACCCACAGGGCTACTGTTATAACATATCAATCGACATGATTTCCGTTAGCTCACTTATCGCAAATCTGGCTTACACTTACGATTATATGCAGTGTTGTCAATCCAACACAGACATTTTACACGTGACTCATCATCAAATTCATCTCCAAGATTTCCGAGGTCATCCCATTCTCAAATTTAAAACATGTGATGCAATTCTGTGTTGCACGTGTCAATGTTTACTCTTGTGTTCGTGTACTTAAGGTAGGGTTCGTTATTAGGTTGACATGATCCAACATTTTTAACAGAAAATATTCGTTGAGGGGGAAAACCTTTTATTATACGACATAATGTTTGAAAGATATTAGTGACGTCAAAAGGCTTTGGAGAACTGCAAGGGCTAGCTCGCTTTCCGTGATTACATATTTATAAATCGATAATTCTTTTTATTGTTCGGTTTATGTTTTAATAACTACTGAAACGGCGTAGTGCCGGTGTTTAACTGTTTGGCTTGGCCTTTCCCAGTGTCTATCTTGTGTGTTATTAAATTTGTTCGATCGAAACCTAGACTCTCATAGCTCGGTGTATATCTATTATAGTCAAAAAAGCTCTGAAGTGAGATACCCTCATCCTTATCAAGCTTTTGTGTTAAGATGCTGGCCAGTCCTGGATCCGCATAGTTTTGGTATATGCCTAACTGCTAAGATCATATGATATTTTCTTCAACATATTCAAAATATGCGCTATACATACGTATGGATGAATCATATCACATCATTGATATCATATCACATTGTGTGAATATTTATAATATTTTTGAAACATTTTTATACAGCTGGGGCAATAGAAATAGAAAATCGCAGGAATACCAACTTATAGTTCGAATGATATTCTAAAATTCTGACTCGCGAGGGGGTGGAGGTCTATTATCACCCCTGGTGATAATCTTACGCAGTTTAGTAGTAGAATGTATCTACATATGTGCTCAAATCATTCAGTTGTTGCGTTTCTTGGGAGTGACAGAGTTATAAAAAGGGGTGCAGTACCTATTTAGTAGTATTCTATAGTAAATAAGCTGAACAGCTGCCTTTTGAACACACAGCTTTATCTTATCTTATCTGTAATGATTTTATTGAAAAAACAAAATCGGGTTTTATGCATGACTTACTAAATTCCCAAGCACACTGCATTTGATAAATCGGAAAGACTACTAGATTTTGTTTATAATCCGCAGACAGTGTGTGACTATAAAACCAGTAAATATGTACATATATGTGTTAACATATAACTATTTTAATATGATATGACCTCTCGTCCCCATAAACCCATTGAGTTTGGTTAATTATTTAATTCCACAAAAAATTTGGTGGAATTTTGTATGCTCAATTTTTTTGTTGGAAATTTAATTAAATTCTAAACATAAAATAGTTTACTATATATATATATATATATATATATATATATATATGTATATATATATATATATATATATATATATATATATATATATATATATATATATATATATATATATATATATATATATATATATATATATATTTATATATATATATATATATATATATATATATATATATATATATATATATATATATATATATATATATATATATATATATATATATATATATTTATATATATATATATTATTTTTAACTTTACAAGTGTATATTCGGCTCAGTACACCCAGCCTTAGCCAGTTCGACCAACCAAAAAAAAATATATTTTATTTTAAATTTATTAAATATTTACATACGAATTACAAAAATATCAACAAAAAAAACAAATAAATAAATAAATGTATAAATAACATTTTGAACATGTCCGGCAATTTGTAAACATACATTGCAACATATTTTGTTGTTTTCAATCTCGCATCCATTTATTATGTAGTATATATACATATATGGTGAGCATAATAGTGGACAATAATTATAACAGTAATATATAGCATAAATAACAATAATACACATATATGTAAATAAAAATTAAATGTATGTTGAATATTGTAAAATATGATGCATGGCCTGGCCATAAAACCTAAAAATATTGGTCGTTCCATGATATCGTTGTTGGATATGGTTTTATGTAATCGCATGTATTTTATTATGTTGGGTTAATTAAAAAATAAATAGTAAAATGTTCAACGATGTTGTGAAAAGTTTAATTGTTAGTAAAAATTCTAAAAAACACCCAGGTATATTCTGAATATTTTTTCCCAGTCACTCCAGCTCGATTGGCCCAAAGTGAAATCCCTTCCTAGATGAAACCCTTAGTTCCGAATTCTATTTGTGCATTTACTGATGTTCAAGATATTTGATATTACCAAGGTTTTCCGTTGATCCTCAAATAGGAATTGTGATACAAAACAGTGCTGTCTATGGGAAGACTATGAAGAACAGGAGTAGAAGAAGTGCACAACAGTTACTACTTCTTCTCTCTCTCTCTGTTCATGTTCTCCGAATTTACACTCGAAACATGTGATTTTTCAAGGAACAATGCACCGTTTAGAATGTCAAGCAAGATCTTCAAAATGCGTCTATCAGTATTCAACTAGGACTGGAATCCTTCCAGATTTATTGGTCCAAAGAAGCTCTTAGACAGTCAACAAGAACTGAGATTGTCCTATCTTTTCTGGTGAAGATCACCCAAGTGATAGTCGTTATCTCTAAGAGATAAGGACGTAACCCTTAAAGTAGGCTCAGGGCCTACAAAAGAAGAATCTGTACTCAAACGGGCCAATTTATCTGCCAACATATTTTCCTGGATATCCATGAATATCCAGTGAAAACTAACTTCATTCAGACTGCCTAGTCGATTGAAAGCTATACTATCGCCTCCAAAATAAGTTTCGATGACGCGATATTGGAGACAATCGCCAGTAAAGCGGAATGCAGATACGACTATGCAAGAGTGAAGCTTTCAAAATTGCAGCAATTTCCGCCTGAAAAACCGTATCTTACCAAGGATATATAATTCGGCCTCAGGATTTTGTATGTATAACCCGGCACCAGTCAGATTACATCATACTGATACATATCGTTACCGTAGAGGTAGGATGGACTGTTGTAGCCTCATATCTGATTTCCTGTAATAATTACAAAAAATAATTTCTCAAAGAGATGCTTCGTCGCCATCGTATCCAATGGCATGTGGCCAGTTTTGTGCCAGCCCACCTTCCTTCATATTTGACAGTGCCCATAAAGGCCAAATAGATTGTTTATGTTTTTTAGGCGAGTGGCTCAAAACATCAAGTGGCTGCAGATCCCTAAAGCAGCTCATATTCTGACAATTACACTTATTTGGTATATCCCTAAATCTATAAGACGCTTGAACGAGCTCCACATTACATGGTTATGTGATATTCATAAAACATACCATTAGCCGCCATCAAACGTTTTACATCATACCAAGATTTCTTAAATAACGTCTTTCTGCTTTGGATGACTAACTCGCACACATGTTATATGTTTGGTTAGCATCTTTAAATTTTGTTTGAACCCACATACGATTTGATCAATATTCGATGGCAATTCTAAACTTATCATCCATACAAGTAGTTCTAGCTTTTGGTCTCTTCTTATTTTGTAATTTACTTCCCTCTTTTTAATGAGTGCACTGGTACTTTATCTTAGCACCGTATACGCGTCTGTTTAACCTGTCAATGTTGTATGAGCATTAATTTCCCTTTATTTACCTTAAACAATACTGGTTAAAAAATAACAGAAGCAAATGTCAAAGGCAGTTCCTTCCGAGAATTAATTTCAAACTCTAAGTTTTCAGATGACCAATTAGTTCATTCAAAGATTTAATACTTAGAAGTGGATGGTGTTTCTCCATCTTTATTTATATCAAATCCTTATAAATCCTTTATAGATTGTATCCTTATATCAAAAGGTAGTCATATCCCATCAATGCATCTTCCACATTTGTGGGACCCGAGCGAACCCGTGGCGTGACATTATTATCTCTTAGAAAAAACCTATTGTTTTAAGGATCTAGGATAGAAATATTATAAGGGTCTAACTGGATAGTCTCACTAGTTAATGTTCTTTGAGTTATCACATGTCTCGAATGAAAATTGGCAATAATGCCAACTGCGAGCAGCGTATAGAAAGAAGAAGTAGAAACTGCTGAACACTTCTCTCCACATACTGCATTGCTATGGATCGTTGTTTCTATTTGAGGAGCAACTAACGCCCTTAAAGGTCCTGGATATCATGAACTGATTTTAAAACTAAAAGCATTCGGAAAACGATATGGACCAATTTACTCAGAGAGACGAAAATAAAATTCCCAACCAATGATATGTAGAGCAATAAGCTTTGTCTCATTTCTTTTGAAGATAATTGGATAGAGTGAAAGTATGAGGAATGAGGTCCTCTTAATGAATTCGTTCTTTAAGAACCACCATTTATATAGCTCGAGCAATCACTGAAAAATATATCGCTTTTTGTGTCTGTATATGAATTTATATTGATAACGCAGTCCAAAAGAGAGCGGTTTTCCACTCTACGCTCACGTGTCCGATTATTCTAGCTAAATTGGGTGGTTAGGTTTTTATTAAGGTCATGAATTGAGGTGATTGAATGTCCTTAAGATTAAATACCATCTCTTTTACAATCCTATTTGGTGATTGATGTGCTTTTCACTTTAGATGGGTTGATGCCTATATTTGAAAGGTACAAAATAATAATTTTCTAGAGGGATAAAGTATTTAGAATTATTCTAGATATGAAATTGAACCTGGTATCACCATATATTATAAATATTTAGAACAAAACCACAAGTGAGTTGTGGCCTGATAAATATGAACATATCACTAGTAAGGGGGTTCTGCTACTGTAGTATTTCCTGGCCGGGACTTGTGCAGCCTATAGAGAATCGAAATTGGAATGAAGGTTAAGAATATGGCAGACAGGTGAATCAAAATTTATGTTGAAGCAAATAGCTTTTGGTTAAGACCTGGTCATTTCTAAATCCTTTACATTGAATATTATGCCATTTTTAAACGAAAAATCTCAGTGGAGGCGCAGTAGAGGCCGTCTACGGGTTCTAAGCCATATATATATATATATATATATATATATATATATATATATATATATATATATAAATATGTATATATATATAAATATGTATATATATATATATATATATATATATATATATATATATATATAATATATATATATATATATATATATATATATATATATATATATATATATATATATATATATATATATATATATATATATATATATATATATATATATATATATATATATATATATTTATATTTATATATATATATATATATATATATATATATATATATATATATATATATATATATATATATATATATATATAATAGAACAGCTAGACCGATTTATACTTATTCATGTGAAACTTGATTGGAAACGTTACATATCGATTAAGCAACTGACAACCTTTGTAGCGTTTTGGTTAGGTGATCCCTAAAACACCTTAAGTTACTCACATAACTTTAATTTTACGACAAACAAAAAAAAGTTTAATTGGAGAAAATAATTATTCACTTTAATTTAAATTGGAAACAACTTTAAATTTATTTATTCTAAATTCAAACATTATACTAATTCTAAATATATAATTAAGAAAATTCAACGAAAATCAGAAAGAATATAGAGAATAAAAATTTAAGTATTTATTAAGAACTAATGACATTACAAAAAAAAATCGGATGCTTAGCCATCTTTAGTTTAATCACCGCAACACAAATAGTCAATTACCTTACTGACCACTTATTATGAACCCTTTCCAAAATCCAAAATGTCTGCCCCTTATAAATATTTAAAAGAATAAAAAAAAAATTATATAGTTAATAAGCAAAATTGTACCTTTAAAGTGGTGTTTACTCCGATGAAGGGCTTCGTCGAGATTCTGAAAAAAAACACCACAAGGAAAACTTTCCACTCTTCAAAATATTTATATTATATTTATACAAGGATAAACCTTTTTGATACACGCCAATTATGGGTGATTAAAAAAAGAAAGAAACTTCACAAAATATCTTAATAACTATACATTTCTTTAAATATTTTACAACTTCAAAATTTTTGCAAAGAAAAAAAAATTAATTATATGAAATTTATATGAAAATTATATATTATAAATTTTCAATTTTCTTCCCTAGTTTCATTTTTTTATAAATTTAATGCACTACCACCAAAAAAACTGGGAAAGCACTAACTAGCCGCCTTTACACCGTTTATTTTTTTCCTCAAACAAAATGCTGATCGTAACTCGTCACACGAAAATATAATTTATTTTTGGTTTAGGAAATAATTGATGAGCCCAAAGCCCGTCAAAACCGGAAACTCGTCCTACCAACATCACAACAAAATAATTTTTTCTAAAATTTCAATCATGTGAATTTTCTATTTATAAAGCTAGCACCTTTTCTGAACAATTTTAATTTTCTACTTTGTAAAGCAAGAACCCCACACCTTCAAACTAGGTTTGGTTTTTGGAATTTTCTGGAGAGCCCCAATAGGAGATTCAAAGCAATGACGGATCCCTGGTTAGCTTCACAATTATTTATATATTGAACTCTTCTCGGTCGATAAAATAATCGATGTTATTCTACTCTCAATTGAAACTATACCCACGGAGTATGTTACAAATCACATGCCTTAATATACAAGATTTATAAAATGATGCTTCCAGATATATATATATATATTATATATATATATATATATATATATATATATATATATATATATATATATATATATATATATATATTATATATATATATATATATATATATATATATATATATATATATATATATATATATATATATATATATATAGTATTTATGTTAATTTGGATCACAATTCACGGTTATATGCTTACATGAGCTTTCATTGAAAGAGGTCATATGAGCCTTTGTATGTAACTCGTCAGAATAGATCCATATAAGGAAAAGGTTCCTATTTTGGATATTTAGTTGCACAGCTCTGTTCCAATATGTAACTGGATGATTTGTCCTTAATGATTATAAAACCTTATATATCCAAACTGGTCTTGTATGCAACAGACCAAATAAATCTCTTGATAATAGTTGTACTAATTACAAACACAAGAACCACGCCGAAGTTTATAATTAAATTTCAATAAATTAATCGAATTACGGTCAAAAATATCGACCCGATACAATTAATCAATGTCGTATACAATTTTTATAACATCATTTTCGTATCGTAAATATAAATTGGAATTAAGGGTGGATGAGATCGATTGTGGGGCGACATGTGTATAGTAGAACAATCCATGTATTCGCACTAAATCGTTTAAATTTGAATTGATACGTACATGCTTGCATATATATACAATTTTATCACCATGTATCCATCATCCGCTCTGTAGATAAACAACAAAGTCCCCATACGATAAAAAATAAATTTTATAGTCTTCAACAAGGCCATGTGTATGTGTGTCGTTTAGACGTTTACAGTGAAAATGACTTTATGTTGTGATAAATTATCTCGTCTTCTTCTCGGGTATGTATGTATATCGTAATGATCGTATATATTGTTGAGTTTTTGCAGCACCCAGCTTCTCATCCAACTTATTATAAATTTTCCATTTTATTTTGCCATTCAAGTCTCTGAAATTTATACGACGCTCGATGTGGTTATATGTGCGGTTGGATAATGAATTTTTATTGTCTTAAATTTTATTAATTTTCTTTTTTAGTTATCATAATTACGATTACAAATGAATTTTCCTTTATTAGATTTTATCAGTTTCACGTTTGTGAAAATTAATTTTCATGGTTTTTCCTATATAATATACAGACCTATTGTCTGTGTGTACACATTTCAGCTCCTAGACTGTGAATGATATGAATTCTAATTTTTATGTCGTGCCATTTATATATATGGGAGCTTTAAGCTGTTATTTGGATAGATCGTAAATTTTACCTAATTAGCGATGATTCAAAGCTTCAGTTAGCATATGGCAACACCACAATCATTCAATGTCGAGTACATTTTTGGTTCAGATCGGTCTTGGACTATAGTTATTCCTTGAAATTGGATCGTATCATTTTACTCGAGCTTTATTGCTAACCAAAATGTATAAGGTGCAGGCTTTATTACAGCTTACTTTATAGGTAGTTGAATTGTATTTCATCAGTTTGTGATCAAATAAATGAGCAAAGTATGCCACTCAACTCAAATGAGTTGGTTGTAAATTTGATACATTTTGTTTTTACTTGTAAGCTTGTGCTACAACTGTTTTAGAGTTGGTAAGATTATGTTTTGAAAGTAATACTCGTTTTCATTTTTAAAATTAACTTTGGCAAAATGACCAATGTATTCGATTTCTATAGGTTAGTCAAAATATTAACGCAAAGATATATTACGGCTTTATCACCTGTATAAGTTGTTCTGATTAAAAACGCTAGTTGTCGATCACTATGCCCTTTACTGGGTGGTTTTACGCAAAATTTGATAAATTAGATCGCAACCGCATTGAGAATTTTTTGAGCTTCTAACAAAGCAATGGTCTCTCTTATATCAATTTCAAAAAATTCTGTTTAACAAAGGTACTTTAGGACAGGTAAGAAGCTAGCTTCCTGCAGTTCTTTTTTCGGAACTTATTATGATGTTTTAACGCTGAACATAAAGATTTGGTTTCATTACAACCATCTATAAATATAACCAACTCGTCATTTCTATTAGTTTAACCAGACACTATAGAGCCCGAAGAGTGGTAAAGATAAAGGTGTAATGTTCAAACCATTCTTGTAGAACTTAAGCACTTCTGTCTCAAATTCATTCGATATAAGTCAATTTTCCAAACGATTTTTGGTTGGTTTTATCGCTATATAAAAAGGTGGATATCGTCGTTGATGCGAGTTTTGATGTAATAGAAGGTTACATCTGATGAAACAGACATATAAGTACATTCTTCAAACAGATGGTTAAAACAAACTAATGGTCTATCAAATCAACAGACTTTGAGCGAATATTTAATTTAAACTTTTTAGTAGTGAGACCGATATAGCACCAATATAAATATACATACTTGTGCAGCACCATAGAACCACCCTTTTATTTTGCTTTACCTATTTTTCGATTTTTGAATTCTGGGAGCTGATAAATACCTAATAATTCTAAGATATATTTTTATTCATCTTTGGATTATGTTAACGAAGCCACGTCATCTGTAGGAATAGAATACCAAGAAGTTGCCATTTTCCAAAGAATCCTCATAGGTAATTATGAAATATTATGAAGGCTGTAACAAATCATTAAATGCGATACGTAAAATGGAAGGACATGTATTTCGACGTTAGGTGGTTAACCATTCGTTTGTGTGTTGAGTCTTAATATATCAAACATTTAAGAGATTTGAACTTTTCAACTTACATTTGCCTTACAATCACATACAAAGTAATCTTATTCTAGCAATATGGCATCATAACTCCTACCGCTTCAAATCCAATTACAAGATCAATATTAAATATTGACATGGAAAAAATAACAGATCCAACCTACAAACATATTATACAAACAGACGTACATACATAAAACTGCATGGAAATTATATTCCAATTTTCATGAAAAATTGCATTGCGAAATTCAATTTTTTTTGTCAAAATAACAAATCATAAAAATGAAAAATTCTAAATAGCATTTTCAATTCTTTCTTATAAATTTCCATTTGCGACGGATACATTTATAGTTGGTATAACATAACATAATTTCCATTCAATGTTCAATTTGTTCGTTTGATGAAGCAAATTAGAATGTCAAAAAAAAAACTCGGCAACTGAATTAAAGCCGATACCATGAAAATTGATATTGTTGTGTTCATTTCGAAGTCAAATTTGATTGGGTACAACATAAATAGGCAAAGACATGTAATAATTTCAGTTTTAAATCAGCGGATGAGGTTCTCATTTCTAATGTACCACGGGTCGTTAGCAATATTCCGAAGCATCATCCCACGATTGACAGACTTCGATAACACGAGCTTCACGCCTCAACTGTACTCAATTTCATTCTCAAATCAAATCGTCAAACGTCAAATTCTTTGGACTGTTCCTGGGTCAGCCAGTGATTTGTCACTTTTCTTTCTGTTTATTTATTTATAAATAAGTCTACAAATACGACTTATAGTCAGACACATAAAAAAAATCTTAAATAATAATAATAAAATCAGCAAGAAGCAAAGTGTTGCTTAAATCTTTCTATTAAGGTATCCTTGCAGAAGTAAAATCGAAAAGGTGATTTATCAGATTAAAGCTTTTGCACATCATGTTCATCGGGTCATTAGAACCATAGTTGGTTCTATGGACATCAACTTGCAAGAAATCATTTCTTCTTAAATTTCGACTAGGTACTTCAATTTGGAAATATAAAAGCTCACTTAAACACTTTAAAAGCTCACTTAAACACTTTAAAAGCTTACTTTGCATAACTCATTTCTTCTTAAATGTTGACTAGGTACTTCAATTTTGAAATTTAAAAGCTCACTTAAACACTTTAAAAGCTCACTTAAAAACTTTAAAAGCTCACTTAAACACTTTAAAAGCTTACATTGCAAGAGCTCATTACTTCTTAAATGTCGACTAGGTATTTCAATTTGAAAATTTAAAAGCTCACTTAAACACTTTAAAAGCTCACTTAAAAACTTTAAAAGCTCACTTAAACACTTTAAAAGCTAACTTTGCAAGAACTCATTTCTTCTTAAATGTCGACTAGGTATTTCAATTTGGAAATTTAAAATCTCACTTAAACACTTTATAAGCTCACTTATACACTTTAAAAGCTCACTTAAACACTTTAAGTGAACTTCTAAAGTGAATTGACTCACGTCTATTTTTCAGAGTTGCTATGTTGTATCCAGATATGGAGGTAAACGTTGCAGGTTTTCATGGTATGGTTATTCGTGATCATACTCCCAACCGCTTTTCCAAGTTAAGTGACGGACAAACTTTTTCCGAATATTGTTTACTGATGTTTGTATCATAAAAAGGACATCAAACAGAAACAGCATATTCCAATTGCGACCGCACGTATATGCAAAGAATCTTGATTATCTCCAGGTCATAAATATCTCCCGTTCATCGTTTAATAAATCTCCACAAAGAATATGTTTGTTACAACTCAAATTTTCCGCGAAAATTACACCGAGGTCGTTGAACACTCGTTTTAAAACTGGATTTAATTTCCGGTGGAATGATAAGGCCTTACACGTATTGATGGTCAGGCTAAGTAGATTTGACTCACACCATTTCGCTAAATTGCCAATGTCCTCTCGAAGTTTCTCGGCATCGCTTAAGTTCTCGACAGTTCTGTATATTTTGAGGTGGTCATAGTTTGTTACTCTGGGGCGATTCATATTTATTTCCGAACGCCCATTTTTTGCATTCGGATACAGGTTTTCCGAATTTCGTTTCTGACAAACTAAACCATTAGATTTTCTTACTCCAGGATGACCATATCGAAAACAAAATACTTTCAAAAATTCCTGTGGACAATCATGATACCGGTGTCCAATATTCTGACTGTTCCAGCATATAAGTAAACTTGATTTATCTGTTACTGGTAAGTGGAGTGATTTATTAAGGGCGGATACCTTAGGTTCTAAATCGCTTTCACATCTATCCATGGTTAGATCAATTTTGCATGATTACCGTATGTGGCACTTCTGCTGTATAAGTAAGAGGTGTTTTGTGATAATGCCTGCTACATTAAATGTTTGAAATTTTGAATGTCTAATAAAAATCATTAAATGATTCAGCTGGGCGCTGAAATTTGCTTTTTATACGACGCCTGATTTCATCTTCATTTTCTGGCTTGCTAAATCTTGATATATTTTTATCTAAATATTTTAGCTAAATCTTGATAGGAATATATTTATCAAAATTCACATATAATTTGCCGCCTCATCCAGGTGCATTACCTTCATGTCTGACTATATCGACATGTGGGACGTTTGGCATACCAAATAAGGGATCAAACGTATTTATGACTTCATGATGAGTATCAGGTATAAATGGTGGTATTTCGATTTTTGGTGTACTTGGACCATCTATTAAATGGGTGTTATTGGAGCCAGATGCTGTGTGCGAAATGTTGTCTGTAGACAAATGGGCTGTTGCTACAATCATATTATTCTGTTTCACCACTGTGATTGATTTCACTGTGATTTGATTATCCATCAAGTTTGAAACTTTTGAACAACTTTCAGATTTTTCTTGCGGTCCTAATGTAGTGGTGGTTTTTTCTTGCTGTATTGATTCTCTGCTTTGCCAAATCAAACCTCGTTGATGTCTTTGCAGCTGATCAATTAAATTTTTCAGGTTATGCAGTTCACGGTGAGTATTAAATAAACGAATCGAGCAATTTAAATAATGGGATGACATTGCTAAGATTCGCTTTACTTGCATTGGAGAGTAATTAAGTGGGAACTCCGAAACTAGGTTTGAAATCACTTGACATTATTAATTACAAAGATCATACACCTGCATTCGATTTGTCAAAATATGGTACTTCAATTTGGAAATATAAAAGCTCACTTAAACACTTTAAAAGCTCACTTAAACACTTTAAAAGCTTACTTTGCATAACTCATTTCTTCTTAAATGTTGACTAGGTACTTCAATTTTGAAATTTAAAAGCTCACTTAAACACTTTAAAAGCTCACTTAAAAACTTTAAAAGCTCACTTAAACACTTTAAAAGCTTACATTGCAAGAGCTCATTACTTCTTAAATGTCGACTAGGTATTTCAATTTGAAAATTTAAAAGCTCACTTAAACACTTTAAAAGCTCACTTAAAAACTTTAAAAGCTCACTTAAACACTTTAAAAGCTAACTTTGCAAGAACTCATTTCTTCTTAAATGTCGACTAGGTATTTCAATTTGGAAATTTAAAATCTCACTTAAACACTTTATAAGCTCACTTATACACTTTAAAAGCTCACTTAAACACTTTAAGTGAACTTCTAAAGTGAATTGACTCACGTCTATTTTTCAGAGTTGCTATGTTGTATCCAGATATGGAGGTAAACGTTGCAGGTTTTCATGGTATGGTTATTCGTGATCATACTCCCAACCGCTTTTCCAAGTTAAGTGACGGACAAACTTTTTCCGAATATTGTTTACTGATGTTTGTATCATAAAAAGGACATCAAACAGAAACAGCATATTCCAATTGCGACCGCACGTATATGCAAAGAATCTTGATTATCTCCAGGTCATAAATATCTCCCGTTCATCGTTTAATAAATCTCCACAAAGAATATGTTTGTTACAACTCAAATTTTCCGCGAAAATTACACCGAGGTCGTTGAACACTCGTTTTAAAACTGGATTTAATTTCCGGTGGAATGATAAGGCCTTACACGTATTGATGGTCAGGCTAAGTAGATTTGACTCACACCATTTCGCTAAATTGCCAATGTCCTCTCGAAGTTTCTCGGCATCGCTTAAGTTCTCGACAGTTCTGTATATTTTGAGGTGGTCATAGTTTGTTACTCTGGGGCGATTCATATTTATTTCCGAACGCCCATTTTTTGCATTCGGATACAGGTTTTCCGAATTTCGTTTCTGACAAACTAAACCATTAGATTTTCTTACTCCAGGATGACCATATCGAAAACAAAATACTTTCAAAAATTCCTGTGGACAATCATGATACCGGTGTCCAATATTCTGACTGTTCCAGCATATAAGTAAACTTGATTTATCTGTTACTGGTAAGTGGAGTGATTTATTAAGGGCGGATACCTTAGGTTCTAAATCGCTTTCACATCTATCCATGGTTAGATCAATTTTGCATGATTACCGTATGTGGCACTTCTGCTGTATAAGTAAGAGGTGTTTTGTGATAATGCCTGCTACATTAAATGTTTGAAATTTTGAATGTCTAATAAAAATCATTAAATGATTCAGCTGGGCGCTGAAATTTGCTTTTTATACGACGCCTGATTTCATCTTCATTTTCTGGCTTGCTAAATCTTGATATATTTTTATCTAAATATTTTAGCTAAATCTTGATAGGAATATATTTATCAAAATTCACATATAATTTGCCGCCTCATCCAGGTGCATTACCTTCATGTCTGACTATATCGACATGTGGGACGTTTGGCATACCAAATAAGGGATCAAACGTATTTATGACTTCATGATGAGTATCAGGTATAAATGGTGGTATTTCGATTTTTGGTGTACTTGGACCATCTATTAAATGGGTGTTATTGGAGCCAGATGCTGTGTGCGAAAT
Organism: Tipula lateralis; assembly: GCA_963932295.1. Classification (NCBI taxonomy): domain Eukaryota; kingdom Metazoa; phylum Arthropoda; class Insecta; order Diptera; family Tipulidae; genus Tipula; species Tipula lateralis. The sequence continues at coordinate 64,370,864 of OZ010736.1, read as the reverse complement.
GTTGTCTGTAGACAAATGGGCTGTTGCTACAATCATATTATTCTGTTTCACCACTGTGATTGATTTCACTGTGATTTGATTATCCATCAAGTTTGAAACTTTTGAACAACTTTCAGATTTTTCTTGCGGTCCTAATGTAGTGGTGGTTTTTTCTTGCTGTATTGATTCTCTGCTTTGCCAAATCAAACCTCGTTGATGTCTTTGCAGCTGATCAATTAAATTTTTCAGGTTATGCAGTTCACGGTGAGTATTAAATAAACGAATCGAGCAATTTAAATAATGGGATGACATTGCTAAGATTCGCTTTACTTGCATTGGAGAGTAATTAAGTGGGAACTCCGAAACTAGGTTTGAAATCACTTGACATTATTAATTACAAAGATCATACACCTGCATTCGATTTGTCAAAATATGGGTATCTTTTGGTCTGCACGACGCATAAGAGAGTTCGCGATTGTAAGATTCCACTAACAAAGTTTCTGCATTTGGCCGAGTTGGAGCTATACCACACACTTTAAATTCTACTTCTAGCTCTTCTGGGCTTAACAGTTTCAATAATTCTACTTCTGAAGACATTGCAACTATGCGTGAAGTTGACAATCTACTATATTAGCAGTGTTGACTACCAACTATATTAGCAGTGTTGACCTTGATGATGCCTTCTGGCAAATACCCTTAGCCAAAACATATAGAGAAATAACCGCGTTTACGGTGGCCGAACGGCCTTTATGACACTTTAAACTAATGACATGTGGACTTTGTATTGCTGCTCAGAGATTCTATAGACTAATGCACAAAGTGATTCCTCATAGTTTTCATCACCGCATATTGGTTTTTCTTGACGATTTACTTATTGTCACTGAATCTCTTGAGGAACACTTTAGTCTCTTGACGTTAGTAGCTGCACGTATGTCTAAGGCAGGGATGACCATTAATCTGGATAAAAGTCATTTTCTTATGAAAGAAATAAAATATTTAGGTTTCTTGGTTGGCGAAAAAGGTTTGAGAACCGACCCCGACAAGTATAGAAGCTATCCAAAAGTTCCAGCTCCATCAAAAGTAAAACAAACACGAAGACTCCTCGGTATGGCGGGATGGTATCTTCGAAGTCCGTTACAAAATCCAAGGGCCAAGATGGGAACCTTGTGGAAAATCCGATGTAGCTTAAATTTGATTGGATCTTCTGTTGACAATATCGATGTATTGGATGCGGTTTCTTAAGTAAGATCTAAACCAAGCCACAAATTTGTTTGAGATCCCAAATGAGTATAACCGTTCTAGTGTTTTACAATGGCTTTCAATAACTTTGACTGTGCTGCTGGTGCATACAATATGGTTTGTAGATGTTGATCTCTTAGCCATGAACCCATGTTGGTACAGAGAAACATGTCGAGGCACCACTTCTTTGTTGAAGCAAGTGGTTACATGCATGAAACGTGTGATAAAGTCATACGTATAGTTTGAAGGCATTGCTTTCCACAATACTGAATCTAGGGGCTGCTGGATGCTAAAGATGTAAAGTTTGAAAAAATCCCGATGAAATAACTCAATGTCAATAAACTTTGTATTGTCAGCCATGGCCTTTTTATGTTTAAAGCCTAGCTAATTGCTCTCTACAAAGTGATCGTTTGAAAGGCTATTTGGCCCAAAGGAACAACCATCTAGCAAATTCGATTCAGAATTTTCCACATACCTATATCATATATGAACCTGACAACATGTATCTCTGATTTCTTTCTATACTGGTAGAAATTGATAGGTTGGTACAATATAGGCTGAAACGATTTCACCCACCTCTTCCATAAGGAATACAGATGCTGTTTCGAGCAGTACCTTATAATCGCTGAAACGATTGGGTCGTATTTCGGATTTCAAATGTTGATCTAAAAATTTGACCAAGGCTGGTAGTTTTTGGAATGACTTAAGGTTCTACAAAAAGTCCTGGGGGATGTGATCTGGAATGATTACGGCCCTTTAATTCTCGTCGAACCTCAAAAAGACTCTGGTCTACATTATTTTTGATGCCAAGTTCACTTCTCGGTCAACATAATGTTTTCCCCACTCACTCAGGCTCAATTGGGCCATTATGACATACCTTCTCAGGCGTAGGACCCGCAGTCCCGGAATCTGTTTGTTCTTCTAATAAAATCCAAGATATCCGTTATCGTCAAGGCCGTCAATTGGTCCTCAAATAGGAATTGTGAACCGAAACAGTGCAGTCTATGGAAAGAGTATGAAACTATGAAGAACAGGAGCTCAAAAAGGTGCTCAACAGTTTCTCCCTCCCCGTTCCCACACTGTTTGCAGTATGAGGTGTTTCGAATTTTTATTCGAATTTTATTTTCGAATTTTATCTGCCAATACATTCCTTTGGATACCCATGTGACTGGGTATCCAGTGGCCTAAGTTTATTCAACCTGCCAGTTAAATCGACTTTAAGGCACTTATCGTTTCCAAAACAAGTTTTAATGAAACAGTATTGGAACCAATCGCCTTTAGGGCAGCATACCTGAAAAACAGTAGTGTATCTACCAAGTGGGATAAATAATTCAACCTCAGGATTTTGTGTGTGTAACCTGGCACCAGCTAGATGACGGCATACCAATCCGTCAGTAAAGATTAACATATCGTTGCCGGAGGGGTATAGGAAGGGAGGTTATAGTACCATATGTGATTTCCAGTAAGAGTTACAAGAAATAATTACCCGAAGACGTGCTTCGTCACCATACTGTCCACCATATGTGGGCTGTTGTGTGCCGGCCCACCTCCCTCCACAATTGACAGTGCTCGGAAGGACCAAATAGATTGTCTTTGCATTGAAGGCGAGTGGCTGTTTGCGCTGCACACCTTCTGATCCAAAGATCAAACGGCAGCAAACCCACAGCCATCTCAAGAGCTGCAGTAGGTGAGGTGTGCATGGATCTTACAATACCAAGACAAACAAGTCTTTGAAGGTGGTTTAGAGGTTTCCCTCCAATTCCGCTAATTGTTATATAGGCCATCTAGGTTTCATGCGTCTAGGTTTCACGTCCCATGATTTACCAAATGACTGTTTGCAATTCCAGTAAATGTTGCATTTCTCTTCTATATGCTTGTTCCAAGTAATCTTCCGATCTAACTAGACCCCCAGATTCTTGACTTCCGAAGAGAGTGGGATCGTATGAGCCCCAATTTTTGGGAGACTAAAATTTCTAATACTCCTGCGTCTCGTGAAAAGGGCCATTTTAGTTTTCCTAGAATTGACTGATAGATCCTGTCACTACACCACGCTACAACTATGTTAATCGCAGTTAGCATGCGATCACATATTACATCTGTATATTTACCTACCAGTATTATGGCGATATCATCAGCATAATCCTGGCAGAAAAATCCGTTGTCGTTTAGTTGGACTAGAAGTGAGTTGACCTCTATAGGATTACCGATAGGTACTGTTCCAGCATACGTGATATGAGTTTGCATCGCATCCGGCAATGATTGAGATATCATTACGTACCGAAATGAAGTACCGAATCGTAAGGGAAATATGCGGAGATCACTGAAGTCTCACGTCGAATACCCTGTTCTTTAACTTCAATGTCAACTACTGTATGGTCATTACAACAAATTTCATTCAGTAGTCTGTAACTCATGTTATTACCAACAATAACATAGGCTCTAGGTCTCGAACAGGTATCACTAACCAGGAGAGTACTTGAGGTCCCTTGATTGAGTTCTATGGTTTTGTTCCCGTGAATCCACGGTTCCTGACATGTTAGGATAGTAATGTATTGCAGTTTTTCATGCGTGGTTCTATGAGATAGGACTTTAAATGCTGCAAATTTATCTGTGTAAACTGTACGCCCGACAATCCAATAAAGTTGGGATGGAGGAGGACAGTTTTTCCTTGACCCTCCTCAGCTCCTTTTGCGTCACATTTATTGTGACCCTTCTAAGAGCAAAGAAGGTTTTAAAACCAAGTGCTTCCAGCCTTGGGACAGATAGCTCATCTAGGTCAAGAAGCATGCCTTTTGGCTCCCTCTTATTGGAAAAGATGTTCCATTTGCTGGTCTTTAGTCCTGGGTTTTGATTTTCTCCAGCTCAGCTCTCTCCCGGGGATGTCGGTACAGCTTCAAGAAGACCGACTTAAGAGTTCTATCGTTAGCGCACTGCATGCTAAGCATGCCGTTGTTCAAACCACAACCCTCAAAAGCCAAAGGTTCCTCAGAAGTACAAGGTGTGTTTATCACTTTCCGAGCAATAAGCTTGAAAAGTGATGAGCATCGTCTCTTATCAAGATCCATGAGTCTGTTCCACTTCATATATGTTCGATAAATAAATTCGCACTTGACAGCACATGGCGCTCGTGAAGTACAACTTCTTTAAAACTCATTTTCGGAATTTCTTCCGATCCTTTCGTTTAGTCTTGTTCCCCGGGAAGAGCGAAGTCGTATCCGACCTGTTTCTTCTTCCAAAGGAAGAGGGAGTGTTGCCGTCAGAATCGACAAGTGAACGTTTCAGTTACTGTCTTTTCCGACGCTGGCATCCCGAAATATTCTTCTTAGTTGAAAAGCTTTTGACCACTTGCACCTCAGACGGTTGTGCGTCAGTGTTTAGTAAGGTAGTAGCTGGGGCATCATTGTTCCCTGTTGACGGTTCCATTGATGCCACCAGAGATACGTTTTCTAGAGAAGCCGAAAGCACCTCCAAGTTATGAGGGTCGATTCCTCTAAATTAAGATTTGGATAATCCATAGACACTCCCATGACGTCTACATCATACTTATTTATGAACAACATGAATCTGGTTATGCTACAGTTTTTGATCGTGCCTTCATTTATCAGCCTTTTTCATCCATCTTCTATGGACATGGGCATTCAATATACTTTTGCTACATTTCTGGTTACTGTGCTCATTTCACTTGATGTATTAAAGCTTCGAACTTACGTTTACGCTTTCACATTGATTGAACTTTGATATAGTCGTTAGATGAACCGTCCCAAGTAATGTGAAATCCATGTACAAATTCTTTCACTACCGATGTTGTTGTTCTCGTGTATCAAGAAACTGGCATCGGGTTATCGTCATAAACAACATTCTCAGGTTTTGTAATTCAATATACTTATTTACACAATAAAAAGATTTTCTTTCCTACCTTTCTAAAGAGATTGTAATATGATCCCTATATTGAGATACTCGTTTACCAAGAGATGTAAAATTTCGCGAAAGGGTTGTTTGTTTGTTTATTGTAAAAAACACCCAATTAACTTATGACACAAATATAAGTTCTTTGCCCTAGTTATCGCAACCATGTCATTCATCACATATTTTTGGCACAAATCGAAATATTTTAAATCATTTCACAGCCTATCTAGATCTTAGTGGTCCATAACTATGTTAGTACATCTACATTCGTACATCTAAGAATTAACCGTTTGTAACGCGTATATAAAATTGAAATATTTCACTTGCGGCAGTAATTATATCGACAAACAATTTATCGATTTTGAATTTGTATTAAACGCGTGAGAAATCAATAAACAATGTGGCGTTTGTGGGGTGTGTCGGGTGTGAAGTGGAAAACAAAATTATCAAATGACAAATTTTCGTGACCAAAATAGAAAACGAAGAAAACCCATAAACAAATTTAACTTTGAGTTTGGTTTATTGATTTATTGGAATTGCCATCGTTATTTTGGTGTGAACAATTGTAAAGTTATATAAGAGGAATAAATCGTCCTCGCACCATTTCACAAAACTGTTCGATAACGTTATATCGAGTGTTGGTATATCGAAAACCATAAATAACGACGTTTTTAATTGCATTATACACTTCGCGTTTAATTTTAATGCGATTTTTAATTATAATTTTTCATAATTAAATCCACAGCATGAACACGAATAAAAATGAACATGATCGATTCATTAACGTATGTCTGTACATTGTACCGTGTATGTCTTCTTACTTTACTTTGTTTTTTATTAAATGTTTTATACTATGCAATCTGTTTTGGGGCTCAATCAACGACCAAATCGAGGGCGTACGGCTATAGGTCAGATTTTCGTAGAACCATCTGCGCATTGCATAGCTCCATGCGAGCCTATAGTACTGACAAGAAAGATGGGTTGGCCGATGAGCTCAGCATTCCAAAAGGGGGTCATAGATGTGTTCATTAACACTACCGATCGTAATCAGGTGGTGAAAAACCCCGTTTGCATCCGGCTCTCATCGGGAACCGGTACCTTCCGCTCCAACTGCCACAGCTTTAACCACTGAGCCATCTGGGAGGTCTACTTTGTTTTAGCGACCATAATTTATTTATTTTTTTATATCAGCGAATCAACCAATCTGCACCGTGGGGTTATACATGTCACGTCATGTGAAGTCTGAAGCACGGGTTCGAATTACAATTGAGTTAGATTATCTGATGAAATATTTGATTTCGTGATCTGACCGACAACAACGTCCCACATTAAAGGGCTTTGTGATTGTGACACATTTTACTATTGGGGCAGGAGGATAAGGCTTTGAAGATTAGATTTTTGGATAGCTAGAGAGAAAGTATTTTTTTTATGTCAGCAGTGGTAATGTGGCTTGACAATATAGTTGAGGAAATTCCCACGCTGCCCATGAATTGGCTTCATGACTTTATCAAGAGCCAAAACGAAGGGGTGGAAGTGTCAATGTGAAGAGTTCTTCGATGGCGATAGGAACAGCAGCCTTTTAAACACGCTATTGACCATGCTTTTATGGCATACTCGTAGACCATGTACCCGCTTAGATACTTAAAATTAGGGAACCGCTTAGATACTTAAAATTACTCGAAGCATTACAAAGTCAAATTCAAAGTAAGGTCAACTTTGAATTTGACTTTGTAATGCTTCGAGTAAAGGAAGTCCGAAAACAGCTCCAATCTGGGCCTAGTAAAAACCAAAAGAATGAACACTAAAATGTAATTATGGCGGAAGGAGTAAGAACCATATAGATACTTCCAAGAAGTGGCTGACCGGGAAGAAAATACCTTCATCTTCCAAAAATAAGGGACTTTGACCTAATCAAGAAGAGGTTCTTACTTGAAATAAGCAAAGTGTACGTAGGTTAACTTGCACCAAGCTAAGGAAGCGCTAGTTTCGATTATTCGCAGGGTTACTAGTCAATGTATATAGACATAACCTTTATAAAGGCGAAATAGGTAATTGGCAACTTAATAGGTGAGTAAATTGATTAATGATAACACTATAATAGGCCAAGAGCTGGCATTCTATATGGAGGACTAGAACTTTTGGAAAACAAATCAGTAGAAGAAAAGAATAAGTTTTATCATCTAACAACAAGAAGAGTGCTCCCAGTTCAATAAACTGGGGACTATAGATAAGAATCTTTTTGAGGTTTCGCTAAGCTTTTAATCAATCATCTGTATAATATTATATATAGCCTATGAGCTACATGGACAACGTTTTGTGAAGGGAAAATTCAGGTCCTAATAAATAAACTTAATGGGAATATAATAGTGAAATAGGCCACTTTCAGAAAGTATATGGATGAAATCTTCTAAATCTGATGTACTAGGCGATATTTGTCTTGGCCTAGTTCAATAGGGAAAGAAATAATTCTTTCGAATAAGGATAGTCTGTAAAGTCAGCTACACCTCATATCGGCTAAATGGTGACCGCGATTCACTATGCAACTTTTCAGACAGCAACATCTCAGACAGAATTTCTTTAAGATGTTGAATCGTTTGGGGCTTATATACACATAAACTTTTGATTTTAAAAAACTCATTAGAAATAGTCTGGTGCTGTTAAATCCGGAGATCTGGCTGGCCATGCGAAATCGTCATTTCGCGAAATTAGACTTCGTGGAAAAAACTCATTCAACAATTGAATTGTTGAACGGGCTGGGCTGTGTGTGTTGTTGCCCCATAATGCTGAAACCACATGTCCTCTAGTCCTTGCTTCCATTTCAGGCACAAGAAAATTTCGAATCATGTCTTGGTACCGCTCGGCAGTAACACTTCAACACCTTGGCCATTTTCATAAAAATATAGGGACCAATGATGTTTCCAGCATGAAAACCTCACCATACAGTTGTTTTAGGTGGATGCAATGACCGTTCTGTTACTGTTCTGTTTATTGACGTGGCCACTGAAATGAAAATGGGCTTCATTGCACATTATTAATTTAGACGAAAAATATTCAATTTCACCAGACAGCCTTAGAATTGCATTACTGAACTCAACTTGTTGATCAGGATCATTCGGTACCAATTTTTGGACTAATTGAATTTTGTAAGGGATCATTTTTAAATCAGTTTTCAAAATTTGCCTTAAACTGCGTGCAGAACTGTGTAACTGGGAACCATGTCTCCGAATTGATGTTTCTGGAGACAGCATTACGAGACGTCTGTTGTCTTCCAGAACGAGGTCTGTCTGCTGTCTTACCGATACTGTCGAAAATTCGCATGTAAACAATAAATTGTAGTTTTGTGAGGCACACATGTAACGATTATTTTCAATAAATATTGTCACTATTTCTGCTCGTTCTTATGGGGTGTATTTATTCATTATAAAATTGGGGCGTCTACACAACACAATGGTTAAATCAAAACTGAGCTTAACGTCACACAACCTTAATGGCGCGCAAATAAAATAGCGGGACTTTTGCCACACCCTGTATTAGTTGTATATGGTATATACCTCAAGGAGGAGGTGCCCTGATACTCGACCTAAGTAATATAGTCCAAACGTTCGTGTCTTGTCAAAACTATATACATAAAATGTCGGATAAATACTTTTAGAGTCATTTTCGTTCCAGAAATTCACTCCATAAGAACCAGTTCAATTACCAAACTGGTAAATCTATCGTAATGGTTTTAATGATATTTTGCCTTTAGGGTTGAGAGATGAAAACGGAGTGGCATGCACTACGGCAAAATGAGTTCGCTTAAGTTCATAAATATCACTACTAATTGAGGAATGAGTCGAAGAATGGGTCCCTTAGATTTAAAGGCACTCAGATCAAACACAAGTAAATTCGGATGTGAAATTTGCGGCACATGTCATGTGGCTGCATGAAATAAACTGCGTTTAACTGCACCATCTTTGTTCCAGAATAATAATGAAGAAAATGAAGCTACCTAAGCAGGAAAACAAATTTTTTTTGCCAAAATCCATTTATTTCTCAACATAGTCTCCTTTTACTTCGGCACACATATTAAGACAATATTCCAACTTTTTTAATACGATTTCGAGAACCCCTCAAAATACGCGTTAGTTTCGGTAATCACTTCTTTGTTTGAGATGAATGTTTGTCCTGCGAGCTATTTTTTCAAGTTCGGAAACAGAAAAAAGTCACTAGGAGCTAAATATGGACTATAAGGTGGATGATCAACCAATTTGAAGTGTATTTCACGTAATTTTAGCATCGTACCTAATGTTGTGTGAACTGGTGCGATGTCTTAAAAAAGAGCACTTTTTTTCTTCTTTAAATGTGGTCGTTTTTTCTTGATTTTTCAATATAATCGATGAGCAATATTCCGTTTGCATCCCAAAATATAGTGACCATAACCTTGCCAGCCGATTTCAATACCTTTGCCTTCTTCAGAGCACTTCCACCAGCTTCCACCCATTGTTTCGATTGATTTTTGGTTTCAGGTGCAGAGTGGTGGACCCACGTTTCATCAACAGTTATTAACCGACGCAAAAAATCAACAGGATTACGCTTTATCATGTCCAAACACCGCTGTGAAGTGGTCTATCAAACTCGTTTTTGTTCGACACTGAGCAAACGCGGCACCCATCTTGCCGATAGCTTTTTCATATGCAAATGTTCATGCAAAATGTTGAACACATGTTCATATGATATGTTTACCATTTCAACAATCTCACGCTACTTGAATCGGCGATCATTCATGACGAGAACCACCTCTTTTGGCCTTCCTGTTGATGGTATTGTTGCAGTGCTTCTTCGGCCGCGTTTTAATTCAGCAATCCAATATTTTACCATGTAATCGACGGAGCAGACTAACCGTAATATTTATCGAGTTTTTCTTTTGTCTCTTTCGCCGTATTCCCTATCAAATAATATTGTTTAATCACGCAAGAAAATTCGTTTTTTCCATTTTTCAAAAAATTGGTGTTTGTTCTGGCATCTAGCGCTAGATAGCTTCATTTTCAATCCGCTCTCGAAGATAAGTTTCCTTATCAAATTATCGAATAAAATTCTCTATAAAAAGTTCCGCTAACTTTTGGTACCCAACATCGATGTTATAAAATAAAGTTTGTTCGAAACGATGTTCGTTCGAAACAAAAACGCGAGAGTAGCTAAAATCTAATCAAGAACAAAAAACTTTGATCCTAGTGAAATAAATTTACTTCGGAAGGTATACACAAACACACACATACATATAATTACCAATTTTTCTAAAGCACACACACATACACCCACAAAACTTTATTATTAATTTTTAAGCCAAGTTTAAAATAAAAAATCGTTTCAAAACAACAATATCCATAATTTTGTTAACACAGCTTTTCTATACTAAAACTTTGAGCACATAAAAAGCTCAATTCATATACTTTAGCATAACCATATAGTTACACACAAAAATATTTTATCACATCGAAACGTGACTGCAACACATGGTAGACATAAAGCATTGAGTACGAGCGTGTATACAGGCCAATGAAAGCATAGAGTTAAGCATCAAATACCGTCTTAAACATAACGATTGTATATACTTATAAACACACACACACGCGCTCCGTCATTCTTAATATATAATGTCTATACAGAGAAACACAGATTCTATTCATTAGAAAAATAATAGCTAATCTCGATTAGTAGTAGTCATAACAATAAACAATAAATCGATTTCAAGATATCGTCTCCGGGCACATCAAACAAAAAAAAACCAAAGTTAAATGAATCTTTCCTAGGATGGCAAAACCATCGTCCCAATGCACATATATGTTAGATCGAAGAAAACGAATCGACATAACAAATTTCCATCATCAAATGTAACAGTATAACAATAAAAAAAAATCTCCCGTATCAAAGATTTTCTTTCGGGGTGTTGTTGTTGTTGTTGTTAAATGAAAAGAATATTATCGCTCCCAGCATAACCTTAAGTAATTCTAATAAATCGTGACCAATGACTTTGATAGTATTTGAATAATAGAAATTCTAATAATATTCTACCGTCCATTGTTTGTATATATGGTATGTCGATATAGACGACGATTCTAACCGAACGAGCGGCGTTAAAAAAATATGAGGGGGCGAGTAGCGTACCAAAAACTAATTTAGTCACCCCTTCGATATTTTGTTCCGGCTGTTTTATTGTCGAATCTGTACAACATGTGTAAACATATTATATTCAACATGGATTTATTTATTGGTATCGATTTATGACCCGACGATGGATGTCGTTAGTGCAGAGAGTGCAGCAGTATGAGATAATTGCTTGAATTCGATGTTCAAAATATTTTATTAAATCTGTTGGCCAATTGTGTCGTTTCTCTCACCCAATAGTATTTGAAGATGTTAGGCTAATCACGTGAGATGAAATCCGTCTATTACGTAAGGTGATGAATTGAATTCGCTTTGTAGCGTGTTGAAGTTCAGATGTCGTTGCTACTCAAGATACTCGATAAAATTAGACCATAAATTTCCATCGGTTCTGATTAGTTGCCTTGCAGTTTACTCTATAATTTTGCCTACCAGCACGACAAGTACCAGTTGTGATATCCTGGAGTATAATGTAGATTGTGAACGTTCTCTTTAGGTAGTATAGCGTTGAATTCTTTGATTACTGAGTATGATTGAGCCGATCTAACCTTTATTGTATTGGAAGACCGTGTAGAGATAAAATGATATAGAAGAAGAATAGGGCAAAAAGGAGAGAACGTTCTTCCGGTAGACCAGTCTACATTATTTAGCAGTAATAGAATCTGGATAGGATTCAATGGACTCATTTATTAATCTGAAGTCACACGATTACAGAGACTAATTTTATTATTATTAAAGTTGGCTGGAACCCTTAAAGGTTCCCCACTCAACGCCACAAAGGGCCCATGACGCAAACCTAGTATTTTATCAAAGCGCACCAGTGCGTTCTGCAACCTTAGCAAACTGGAGCAGTTTGAACCAGGGCAGAGGAGACAATAGATTTACAGTTGAACACAAGGGATCGAATGTGGTCGAAAGCCGGACAGCTGCTGATAAAGGCTGTCATCAACATCCTCAACATATTCGACGCATACTGCATCACCGGCAAATCTCATGCGATGAAGATAACTTTTGAAACAGCCATGGCCAGTAAGTAAAGAAACCAATATTCTCAAGTTGTCTGTTTTTCAATGAAAGTATACGTTTTTTCGGTCAGCTTCGGGTTAAACCCCCTTACAAAGTATTTTGCCTTACGGCAAATAGGTGTGGTTGATCACGTCAGCCTTAGGTACGATATGGTAACGGTTTTGATTGTTTGTTTCACTATGTGAAGAGGTAAAGGATAGCTGGTTCAGGGCTTACGAAAAATAAGCGAACACCAGTTTTAGCCAAGTTGCCTGCAACTTCGTTGCCATCAATGTCACAATGGGCGGGAACCCACATAACCATCCGTATACAAAATATCTCTTTATCGACGGCAGCGAGATTAAAAGCTGAAATCACGCAGTGAGTAACCGCAATTAATTCCGCTTGATGAATAGTACAGAAGGACCCCAAACTGCTAGAGATTCTTAAATCATACGATGGACAATAGTAACCAAAGCCAGAACCACATATCTTTGGATAGATAAACCACCTCATCTGTGGAAATTAAAAATAGGCAGATGCCAATCAGTAACCATGTCGATTTCTGGCATAGCTCGTGTAAATACATTAAGAATTGATCTATGACCTGAAGTAGTGCCAAAGGCATTCCTCAAGCGCAGGGCAGCCGACAAAGTAGTACCTAAAATGAAGGATTGTAACTGAGGTAGGGAGAGAATGAGCTCCATAGCGGAGTTGAAGACATGGCTCCAATTACTGCCCGACATGTGATATTTTGCAAATAGTTGAGTTTGCCAAATAAAGATTTTACTTTAACCACTGGCCACATTGCCAAAAAATCGCAGTGGCTTTTTGTAGTTTGAAATCCAGATAATACTTCCAAGAAAGTTTATTATCCAGAAAAACTTCTGACGTATAGAGGCTGAGCTATTAACTAAAAGTGATGGTACAGAAAACTCTTCAGTATTCCAACGCCTTGTAAAAATAACCAAATGCTGTTTTTGACGGGTTCACATGTCACCTTTATCCAGACGCCACTGTTCTATAAGAAGAGCGTGTTGAGATAAATCTGATAAAACGTTCAGGTGATTGCCTAAAACTGTCAGAACCAAATCGTCAGCATAACTTTGAGCGATAAAACCGGACTCACGAAAAATAACTAGAAGTTCGGCAACGACCAGAAGCTACAACAGAAGTGACAGTATACCACCCTGCTGGCATCCTCTGGAAGCCCTGACCGAAGTGTATAGGTATCCCCAACCTCGCAAATCACTATACGAGATTCAAGTATACATTCAATCCACCTGATAGTGTTGGGTTCGATACGTTCATGCATTCGTGATCGAGACGAATGTAGTATTATCAAAAGCTCGTGCAATATCCAGAAAAGTTCCCACAAGAAACACTTTGTTGTTCAAACATCTTTCAATCCTAGTTACGAGTTCATGTAAAGCAGTCTCACAGGATTTGCCCATTCTGTAAGCATGTTGCATGTTACTGAGTGGAGCGGTAACTAAATGTTGGTCCCTTACGAACCTATCAACAATCCTTTCTAAAGATTTCAGAAAAGTTGATGACAGACATATAGGCCGAAACGATTTGTAGTCGGTGTAATCTTGCCAATTTTTAAAGTAGGAATTATTGATAATTTCGTGATTGATCTCCTGTAAATTCCTTTGGATGTCTTTACGGTTACGACTCGAATAAGCTTATCTTCACCAGGATGAACTTGCTCTACTCGTACGAATGGCCATTGGCCTGCAGCTAGGTTTTCACTACGCAACATCACAATGTCACCAACCTTAATATGCCATTTAGTAAGGTTATTGAGAGTTGTTACGTATTCATTATACCAACGATTCCATAAATGTTGATATAATTGCTGCCTTAATTGCCATCCGGATAATCAAGATATTCTAAGGTGTCGAATATCTGGCTCAGGTTGAACATTGAATGGTTGCCCGATTGGAATTTGGTTGATTTCGTAATCACGAATTTTGTTGATTTTACCGCAGCTTCACATAATCCATTAAAGTGCCGTGCTGACGGTGAAACAAAGTGCCAATTTACACCTTGTGATACTGTCCAATTTTCGATGGTTTCTGCAAACTTCTGGTCCCTCATTGTGTCATGAAAAATTGTGAGCCCTTTGGCAGCTCCAACAAAATTTGTTCCATTATATCGCTATAGATATCACTGCAGATTCCACGGTGACTTCAGAATCTCTTTAATGCTGCCAGGATAGATCGAACTTTCTGTGGATAGATCGGTCACGAGTTCCAAATGCAACACCTTTGAGGCCATGCATACGAAGACTGCCAAAAATGCCTTATATGTGGTGGCCTTCCGTTTATGCTCAGTTCGTAGAATGTAGGGCCTAGCATAAACTACGCTTGTTTGCAAGTACGGTCGGACTAGGTTGACTCTTGATTGTGGTAGTTGTCCCATTAGCTGTGATAGCGCATGCCCATTAGCTTTGATGCGTTTCGATTTGTAAAAACTATAGAGTGGTTATCAAATATGTAATTGACTTCAGTTAATGGTAGTTTTTTGGCTGAATAAGGTGGAACGTATCCGGAACTGCTAAAACTAGAAATTTTTCTTCCCGATTTCCTTTTGATTGCCTTTGCTTCTCCGTCGGCACTTGTATTGGATCTGTTTGAATCGAACTTAGTCCCATCCACCATAACTCTTGCGTTAAGATTTCTGATGACCCCTTGATGCGCAGTCGGCTGGGTTATATTTATTTAGTACGTGTTGCCATTGTGAGGAATAGGTAGTGTGAAGAATTTGGCCGATTCTGTTACTGACAAATATTTCTTGGTTTACGGGCGGTGATGATAGTCAACTTTTGACAATATTAGAATCTGTGAATAGATGAATTAACGGTGGCTTTTCTAAATCTAAGGAATCCAACACTGTGTGTTTAATAAATTTGTGAGTAGAACCGCTGCGCATAATTCATGTTTTGGTATGGCCTGGCGTTTCGTGACTGACAAAGGTGCAACCCTAGTTTTAGCGGCTATTATAAATTGGTTAACAAATGCCCATTGTTCTGCAAGGTTCTTGTATATATCACGGTGGCATATGTTGCCTGTGAAGAGTCTGCAAAAACTTTCAGTTGGGTATCATTCGGAAAGTTTAACCATCTTGGATTTTTGAGTGATTCCAACATGTTCAAGTTATCTCTCACGTTATACCATTTGTGGCTTACTTGCACGAGTAATTCGTCATCCCATCCTGCTTTTAAATGCCAGAGTGTTTGGTAGAAAATTTTAACACCTATTGTAATGGGTGATAACCATCCCATAGGGTCGAATATCCTCAAGGCTTCAGATATAAGGATACGTTTCGAGGTTTTTGTCTAAGGTGGTAGACGAACTTCAATAGAAAATGTATCTTTAGTTGGCAAAAATGGTATGCCCAGAACCAAAATGGTTTTTGTACCCTC
The DNA here is from genome assembly GCA_963932295.1 of Tipula lateralis. Taxonomy (NCBI): domain Eukaryota; kingdom Metazoa; phylum Arthropoda; class Insecta; order Diptera; family Tipulidae; genus Tipula; species Tipula lateralis. The sequence continues at coordinate 64,355,161 of OZ010736.1, read as the reverse complement.
ATTTATTTCTCGAGGAATGATTTCTTGGTCTTCAGATGGAAAATGCGACCAGAGATATCATGTCCCAAGAATTCATGGCTGATCAATAATAGGCATTTCTATAGATGCCGTACCAATTTTTTCAATGTCGTGGCACTTTAACTGCCGACCGGTATATAAAGGACTGTCTACCACACTATGTCGTTCTACTAATTATTGGAAAGCTATCTGTAAAATGCAATTGGATTTGATAAGAACTAAGTATTCAAAGCTTAGAGTTTCACTATGACAATTTATATATATTCTGGTGTGGGTTTTGAGAGTTTACTTCCTAAAATTGGTTAAAAACTTGGATGATTCGGTGTTAAGGGTATAATGTATAATTTTGCCTCCATTCAAATTCCTTTGCTAAAAGTCGATTTGACTCATGATTCATGAGTTGGGATTAACTTGTAACTGTTTTATTGTTGACAAGCACTCTGTTGGATGTAAATTGAACTAATAACTTTATATATGTCATTAGTATACTTACACAACCTCCCTGTGTATGCAACATATATAAATAATAACTACGAATTAAATTAAATTACACCACTTAGCTTAAATTAAATCGATTCGATTAAAACAATAAAATTAAACAATTCCTAGCATCGAACTAGTACCAACCCCCCACAGACTCGAATAAAATGTGCAATTAACAAAATAATAACCATAATTTCATACTAATCACAATGTACTTACAATATTATTAGTATTTACAAAGTAAACGTTAGCTGTACATCCATAAGTATATGTTGTATGTATGTACATAGATTGAAACGCTGATGGATTTTCCTAACAACTATCGATCTATAATGTTTGTACGCTTGTCGATTGTTGTTGTAAAACTTGAAGTCATTAATTCATAATTATTTTACTATTACAATTCAAAGAACGAAATAAAAAATAGTTTTTTTTATAAATAGGGGGAGGAAGCTTTTGCCTCGCTATATACAAATTAATATTACAAAGTACTATGCATATCTAGGGCACGTTAAGAGTTGAAAATTACTTCCTTGAACGTACAAAATCATGACAATTGAATTTTTTGAACGTTGTTTGTGTTATAAACAACTTAAATTCATAATTACTTTTTCACGTACACACACACACACACGTACTCGTATGTAAATAGAAAATAATTACTGTAAACTAATTATTTTCCCACCTGCCACTTTTGGAAATTTTATTTTACGCCTTTTACACCCGTATTGTGTTTTGAGCAGCAGTGTCGATATTTATGCGTCATGTTAATTAAGGCCATTAGTACAATCCATACTAAGGAGCTTATCCAATTAGCTTATCTAATAGGTAACAGTGTCGAGCGTGATCAATATAAAAGGCCCTCAAATTACAGTTGCTAATATACCTACCTAAAAACTGCTACAAGTGTGCTTGGCTACCAAGACAACCGTGGATTAGAGATGAAATGTGAAAGAAAATTGAGGACTTAAAATATACAACTAGCAGAAATGGCAAGGAGTGATCGTAGGAAATACACAGAAGACATTCTCACAACTGCTGAGTCAGCGGCAGCAAATGGAAATATGCGCACATTATACACCAATGTGTTAGAAAAATAACCTGGAAATTTACAAATGCACCACCGATAAAGGATTCACATGGACAATTCCTAACTACATACGACCAACAACTAAATAGATGGAATCAGTTCTTCGAGAACAATGACATAGATAGCGAACCAATTGAGGAGCTTCCCGATGGAAACTATAACGAAATCATAAATATCCATCCACCAACGGAGCGGGAAGTTACAAGTGCCATAATGAAGTTGAAAAACAACAAAGCCGCTGGAACCGACTAGAACTACTCAATGGAGACGCATTTACAACTGGCAGAAGCACTTACACCACTATTAGTAGAAGTGTGGAATACTGGGAGAATGCCGCAAAAATGGAAAGAGGGCTTAACCATAACGATCCCAAAGAAAGGCGACTTAAGAGAATGCAAAAACTGGCGAGGCATCTCCCTGCTCAACAGTACAATGAAAGTATTAGCAATTGTCATCGTGGAACGAATCTCAACAACTGTGAACCAATACATAAGAAACGAACAATATGGTTTCAGACCAGGAAAAAGTTGTACAGACCACATCAAAACAGTCCGAATCATCGTCGAAGAATCTACCACTATATCTACTCTTCGTGGACTTTGAACGCGCATTCGATTCCATCAATAGAAGCGCCATCTGGAAAGCAATCTGTTAAATAGGCATCCCAAGGAAAATGACCGAACTCATCCGAGAAATGTACCGGGACGCTGAAAATAAAGTGCAACACAAGGATAAGCAGAGTAGCACATACTACAATACACGAGGAGTTAGAAAAGGATGTATACCACCTCCACTACTGTTCCTCATAATACTGGATAATGTCATGCGCAAGCTAGACATCGCATCACCAAACGGAATTCAGTGGGATCCAATTAGAAAACTCAATGATCTCGACTACGCAGATGATATATGCCTGCTAACACACAAATACACAGACATGCAGCAAAAGCTACAAAAGTTATCGGAAATAGCACAAGATGCAGGCTTAATATAAACATAAGAAAGACAAAGGCCCTGAGACTGAACACAAACATTAGTACACAGCTTCGGATCAACAATAAAAAGGAAATGCGTATACCTTGGCTGTACCATATCAAGAACAGGCGGAACGGAACAAGATGTTAACCAACGCCCCAACAAAGCGAGGAACACTTTCAACATGCTCCATAAGATCTGTAATGCATCCGTCCTGTCAAGAAATACAAAAATTCGAATGTTCAATGCCTGTGTAAAATCAGTACTGCTGTATGGATGTGAAACGTGGAAACATACGCAGAAAATCACAAGAAGACTCCAAGTATTTGTGAATAAATGCCTTAGACGATAGATCAAATGATTCTCGCCGCATAAGGTAGCAGTGACTTAGAAAAGAACGGTGCTAACTGAGGCAAAACATCTTAGAAAAACATGGGGGGAACTAAAAAGAAAAGCCCCAAATAGAGTTCAATGGTTCAGTCTAGTAGACGCCCTATGCTCCTAAGAATGGAAATAAAGAAAAAAACGGTAACCAATTTTAAAAAGGTCCTAAATTGCTTTAACTATAGGTGGTTCACTTGACGATGGTGTTCATGAGAATTTCCAACAATGCCCAATCGGATATCTTTCTCGAAGCGACCGCAGAAATTCCATTTAGAAGAAATTTTTTAAACTTATTGTACTCAAATATTCTGCAACGGATCTTGTTCTTAGGCTATGTTTCACTTAAATGTTATCCGCTGTTAGTTCTATGAGCTTGACCATCTTAACCGAATCAAGCTTTGAGTAATAGTATTATTCAGAATATAAACTCTTGTAAGGCTTATAAACGAAACATATAAGACCCATAGAATACCACAGAGCTCGTCGTAGAAGGCGAAGATATCTGGTGGCATCACTGGGCTGACGACCAGTAAAAATTCGAGTCAACCCGTAAAAATTTCATCAAAACAAAAAAAAAACCGGATACCGCCCAACAACGAACTCCTACGAAATACTTGGACACGAGAAGCATCGAATAAAAGCTTGCACATGAGATTATCCAATCTCTCAATTGTCTGGGTACATGCGATGTAAGCCAACCGTAGAATAAAAACTCATTTTATAATTTTTTGTTTTGTGATTCTGTTATCAGTCTCATGAAGTTAACACTGTCTGGGAAGTATTGAAGACTTTGGATTTCGATGGCGTTTAGCAAACTTTTGATATAATCTGAGCCGGAAAATGATTGGTGAGGAGTGCCTTTTTGCTGTTCAGCAAGGATATATAGCTCATATAAAGCGGTTATGGCTAGTAAGACAGCTAATAAATGAATCACTGGAGATTGCACCAGGACCAGGTTGTTCCATTCGGGACCGGGGTGGTATATATTCAAGAGAAATGTATAGACATTAGAGAAAAGTCGTTCACCTGGAGTTGGTTGTATTGATTAACAACTCTTGGTATTTGGAGGCGTATAGCTTTGTTGAACTGACTTTTCGACCTTATTCAATTAGTTTGGTGAAATGGACCAACTCCCGAAGAATGAAAGGTAGTCGTTTTTACCCAATATTCAAAATGAAATAATCGATTAAAATACGAAAATTCTCAGCTATCCTTTGTGGTACATTACCTTGGAAGATATACTCCTCCGGCGGAGGAAATTATTGATGACTACCAAAAAGGATACCGCCCAAATACTGGTGAGTCACTGATCAATTGTTTACGCTACGGATGCTCGTTTCCAAGTATAAAATACAATATCTCGGGATGTACACTAGGTATTCCTGAAAACACAATGATGTGTCAAAGTTGAAAACAGGCTATCGAGTACTTTTGCAATTAGTTCTAGTGTGCGACATGGAGGTCTATTACCCCTGATACTTTTTAATATCATGACAATATCTTATTCCGAAAATTCAATCAGCTGTTTGTGTGGATATCATGATGCAGATGATATCTGTAAGATTAGATTAAGTTAATACGGAGTGAAAGAGACGCTTGATCAACTGGAACGATACTCAGCTTCCGTTGGTCTCAAAATGAACGAGTCAGAACATCAAATTTCTGATCTCTGGTCTTAGAGACGCAATTAATTTCAGTAGTGGTAACCACACAGATCCGTTCAAATCAGATCCGTTGCCATGTTTAGATGTGAGAGTAAGATCTTTGCAGATGAGTACGAGAGATGGGACATACCGATTACTTTTCAAACATAAGATGAGAAAATTAATGCGAATTCCTAATATCGTGCATATAAAATCGAAGGACAGCGAATACGCTGGCCCCATCTCGATCCGCGTGCTGAACCATACCGAATGATACAGTGATTTTCAAGTGCAACGATGGCTCCACTGCGTAGAGGGCGATCTAGCATCTTCTAACTGTTTAGAACAATATGAAGTTCTGCTTCACTGAAGTACTCTAAATATGAGTTGGCCAAGGCCCTCAAGAGGATTCCTCAAATATTTATGTCTAATGAAATGCCAAATGACCGCCCAGATGGCGCAGTGGTTGAAGCTGCGGCAGTTGGAGCGAGAGATACCGGGTTCGAATCCCAATAGAGGCAGGATGCAAAAGGGATTTTTCACCATGAGATTATGATTCGTGGTGTGACTGAACACAACTTTGATCCCCTGTTGGAGTGCAGAACTCATGGGCCGACCTATCTTCCATGTCAGCACTATAGGCTGGCATGGAGCTATGCAACGTGCAGATGTTTAGGAAAATCGAACCTATAGCCGTACGTCCTCAAATTGGCTGTAATGGCGTAAAAGCAAGGACCTAAATAAGCAAACCGCAATCAAGTAGGGCGTGGCTTAAACCCCAAAACAGATTTAAGATAAGAAAAAAAAAACAAATGACCTCTTGAATTACTTGTTATTGGTCACCAAACTTTACCTTCACTTTTTTCATTTAGCTTTGAGGACGGGCCAAAGGAACTTACAATTCTTAAGTAAAATTTTGTTATTTTTATGTGCTGTCTCATTTCAAATCTATTAACTATTTAAAAACCATTTCTTTACGTCCATCATTATGAAGACATGGTGGTTCCAACTCCATAGTTATTGGACCATGGTTACCGTCTTTTTTGACTTTGCTTTGTCAGAGAGGATGAGATAGCGTCCAATGACCTTCACAATTCTGCAAATAAATCTTTTGATTTATTTGCAGAATTGTGAAGTTCATTGGTTTAAGGTCACGGCCAAAAACGTTAAAACCACGCTATCCACCATAGACCCGACATTCAATTGGCGCTTCAATTGGCTAAATTATGTTAACCATTAGATAAAAGCTATAAAAGCTTCGAGAATTCTAAATTACAACCGAGTCCTATATAATACAGTATAAATATGATGGTGCGTATAAAAGCTCACATAAAGCTTTTTTCACACACACACACACACACCGCAAAATAAAATGTAAACATATTTGCTAGATGATTTGTTTGCTGTAAATTTATTACCTGTACGTTTAAATTGGTTGACGTTGAAGTTTTATATAGGTTCTGGGTATATGTGAACGTATATATAAAACGACATGGGTGGGTGGCTGATATAGATGTTATATAAAAGTCGCGACATCATGTCAATTTCTTTTTATTATATACACTTTTACTTTTCGTCATTGTTTTTGTTTCTCGTAATCTTTTACTTTTGAAATTAATTTGAGATGTGTGCACGATACCAGGTAACGTATCATATATACATATATGAACGGAAATTAGATTTTTCTCATATGCTGACATTTTAAGATGCGATTTCCGCCAAATGGTGATCACTCGAATGGTATATCTGATATTATGACGCGTTTTGTCGCTAAATCAATAATTGACACTGTACCAAGTCACAGACCCAAGATGTATGTATACAAAACTATATATATAGTTTATTATCAAGATATACAAAAACGCCAACCTCCCAACATGAAGAAGAAAATAAAATTGGAAAATTTTATAACATTATACAGCATTTGTGTATACGTATATAGCCTGAGTATAGAAGAAAATCCAAAATGATTGATGATAGATGAGTTTGCTAAAAAAAATTAGCGTAACGTTTTAAGCGGCAAATAACTTTAATCTATTTTTTTGTATGTGTGTGCTGCTAGAGAATATGTACGTACGAGATCCAAAGTGATTTACATAAAAATCCATTAAATTGTTTGTGTTGTTTGTTTGGTCTAATTATTTGCAAATTTATGTTACAATCTATCAATGGTTTTTTTATGTTAACAATTTCGGTATATAAAGTGGAACATTAGCTGGTGGTGGCATTTTTCAACAAATATTTTAGATTGAGTTTATCGATATGGATTTTGACTGCGATGTTGCTGTTATATTGTTGTTGGCAGTAACGATAATATGATAATAAATCAACTGTAGGGTATTTTTGCTATTCGGCCTTTTCATGCTTTTGATAGAAATATCATAAATATTTGATTACTAGCTATATAGTTCTTCAATACGTTCAAACGATATAAAGCTACTTGATATCGCCATTTCTGTAAGTAAAATCCGATGCTCATGGGTGATTTGTGATGAAGTTGACTGAGAGAAGAAATGAGTTAAACGGAAGCAGTTGGTTTTAATCCTAAACGAAAAACAATACCATGATACTACAAAAAACAAGCAGGTTCCTGACCCTGAAGGCTATCAAAGAGGTAGTTGTCCCATTCAAGATAGTAATTGGCGTGCCTAGTATTCATTGTTAAACGAATAAAGAGAAAAGAGGTGACCCTGTTTCCTTGCCAATTTACAGACCTCTTTGTATGCTTGATACGATGAACCCCTCTCTCTCAATCGACATGGATGCCGTAAAGCTCTTTCAACCATCAATGTAATTAGAACGATCGAAAAAACCCGAACTCCTTCTCAATGAGACATATAAAATATCTGGATGTAAAGAACTGCTTGAACAGTGCAAAGTTCCATTCTTGGGCCAGACCTCTGAAACATATTTTAGGTTGTAACGCGCCTCAATGATATGGTGGTTTCGGTAGACAAAAATCAAACTTAAAACTACACAAATTGGGCGCCAGTCTACCGGCACGTAACTGCCTGGCCTATAGCTCGTGAAGCAGATAAACTCGGGCGGGGTAACGCGCACGATCTCATGGAAACCATCACCACGAAATCTATGTGAAGTTGACCCGAAAATTAACCCAAAAAAATGCTATGGCAACACTAAAAATGTCATTTCTATCATATTTTAGTGTCATCCCAAAAAACTACATCTATCGTGATATATAAAAACTGTCAGCCCAAAAAATAATTGTATCACGACAGTAAAAATTTAAAGTCAAATACTCTGAACACATCGTATGTATCGATTTCGGAATAATTTTTTAATAGTTCTGGTCTTAATCATCACCAGTTTAAAGTATTGAACGATTCCAATGGGGATCTCATAGCCACAATGGCCCATATATAGCAATTCTAAAAATGTTCGGGCTATGGTCACAATATTCACACCATATACCGTTTTTCCGCCAAACACAATTTTTATCTCTCGGTTGATGTTTTTTTTTGTCTTGAAGTGACTTTGTCCAGCTCCTCACTTAAACTGTCCCGCATCGCTTCGTGTATTTTTTTTTCTCGTTCGATCCAAAGAACCTCTATCTTTTCTCAATAACCACTTTGTTTAATGCCGTTGTCTTGTGTTTTTTCACCGTTATCTCCCATAGTGGTAAATTGCATCTTTGATGACCCTCGCGCGACGATTTCGTGTTCAGCATGGAAACAAACAAAAATTATTATTATCACATACTGTTCATTTGGGCAGATCTATCGGTGGTTTATTCTAACCAGTGAGTCTTGGATAGGAAATTGTTTTGTGGGACATAACAAAAAAGTCGTGAATGGGTTTAGAACCGGGATAAGAGACGGGAATCTCATATATTCGAAATGTGTTTCCGCTAATAGCGATCTCTCTGATGTAGTCCAATTATCAAACCCACCATACCAAACGTCACAAGATGTATAGTTCTCGTTGATTACATCAACAATGACGCGACAATAATCACGCCTCCAACAACTAACCTGGCTCAACATAAATTTAATGAAGTTATGGGGAGGGTGAACGCCAGGATGAACAAACATCGATGGTATTTTGGAGTAACTCTGGACAATAGGTTGACCTACAGGGAGTTTATCCGCAGTACATGCGACTCAATAGGATGAAGCATAAAACAGAGGACTTCACAGTGATGCGTTGTACTAAAGGTCGCATGTGTGTTTCGGACAGTGTCCGATACTACTGCTCTTGCTATTGCTGGTGTAATTTCAGATGATCTTCTAGCACTGAAACGTGGAGATATCTTTCAACAGATTACAGATCTTGGAAGAAGAGGGCTACTGCCACGATCCGATCGTTGCGGATTGGTAACGAAGATGGGATGATTGGGTTGAAAGACATAGATATTTTAGATGCTATATTTGCATAAAATGCACGGAAGAGCGCACTCGATGCCAACCATTATTCATTGTATATTGTAGCTTCTACGTATGACTGTAGTCGATTCGCTGATGGCTTGATTGAAGGGTCAAAAAGATTATATATATCGCTCTCTAAATCAATCTGAACTCTAACTGTAAAAATCTCTCTCGACCACTTCTATATTATTTACATTTTCCCCACTACTGTTCTCGTTGTTGTGATGCTTATCTTTGAATATGCCCTAATTTTATCTCCGTCTGAGGTATTGCACATAAACCTGTTCAATAGAACTACACCATTTGCTTTTCTTTTATCAGATTGATTCCATTATGGGTATCCTGATTCGGTTTCTTCAAATGGTTTTTCCAAATTATATTGTTTAGTTCCACTCCTCTCACTATAATAGGTATGATTCCTGTTTCTTGATTTCAGGACCCCACAAAATCTGACTGTTAAACCAATATCTATCTCTTCTATTGGTGGATTCACTGATAAATGCTGTAGTTAAACCCTTGTTTATAATAGACTATTTTGCACAATCTCGTTCTCAAATTTTTTTGTGGTATAACATTATCCAATTAAAATGATTTGAACTGATTTTAGTAGCTCTTTACCTCTTAGCTAAACAGTGGTTCTCTATTCTAATTTGGGTTGCAATCATTCATTTTTCACAATTTAACAGTTTTGCAACTTCATCTCACTATACGGTTGTGAAGTATTTCCTAAAAAAAAAGTTATTCCTAAAATCAAAAACAATAATAAAAATGTATATATATGTATTTGAAAATACGTAATACAAAACAAATTGGAAAACTACATAAAAACGGGTAATTGTAGTCCCATTGGAAGATTTTTGACAACTACCCATTGGAAAAATTATCACAATTTATAAAGATAACGAAATAATAATATTTTAACAAAAAAGCATGCATTTAAAAAAATTGAATTTTCCGAGTTTTCCGATTATACTAAACGGCGGGAACTATAGCGACAAACATTTTGGAGTAGGTTTAGACCTATGCTAACGGAAAATAAAATAAAATCAATCTAAATCCGAAGCTCTCTAAATTCTTTAGCAGTTCGTCATTGATGTCCTTCCTTACGCAATAGTCAAATCGAGAACGTACGCCTATAGACACGTACCATTTGGTCGGTGTGGTAAATGGTTTTTGATTATAAAAGACAGTTTTATCATAACACAATGATGGTGTTCTCGAGATACATATGTAAAAGAAAGTCGGGTGTTGGCCACAAGTGTCCAAGTGTGGTGTTTTCGAGATACATTTGTAAAAGAAAGTCAGGTGTTGGCCACAAAAATACACCCCTCCATTTGTTTTTATTTATTAAACATCAATCAAATCTCTAGTGGTGCATTCCAAACTAAATAATTACTTGGCTATGAAGAATTCAATATTTCTGCCGACAGGTCTACTTAAGTTATGGACTAACATTAGCGTAAATTATCATAAGGTTAATGTATTGGCAATCAATATTATCAAAATTACACAATCAAAAATGAAATTGTTTATGGATAAAAGAAAACAATTGTTAGTTTTAGTTTTGCTCATGAACTATTACCTCTATTATGATGCGTTCGAAATCAAAATAAGTATGCATATACTAGAGGTATTGAAGGAAACGATAATGCGACGATCTTTTGAAGCAAAAGAAAATAAATCAAACTTAAAATTATTATGTTTCTAAAACATTACAACATCAAAAAATAATATTTAGGCAAACATAAATTCCCAAAATAAAGGTTACCTAAATATCAGTCGCCGTCGTTTAAGCAGCTCGCACATTATAAAAAACGTTTAACACCTGCACAGGCTTTCAAAATGAGAACTGAACCCTGACCTCTTATGATTGTAAAATCTTATCTACGCTTAAAATGAAGATCATTCGTTCCATTTTTGATTAAATTTAAGTTGCAGAACTATTATCGGATTCGTTCGAATTATGAGTTAAAGCGACTTCTTGGTAACAGCGATATCATTAAATTCAATCGAACTAGTTGGCGAGGCCTTGTTTCAAGATCTTTAACAACGAATAATAAAAAAGGCAGCAGATTTCAAAACCAAAAACGTAGAGTAACATTGTAACATTGTATTAAAGTTCATGAATCATCAAAATATATGCAACGCGAAGTTGCTAATGTTCTTACTTTTATATTTATTTGTTTATTTTATGGATAAGGAAATGATCGAGCTCTGTCTTAGTTGACCATATTGCAGAGCTTATTTCAAAACTCATTTTATAATACAATTTCCATCCATACCCAATCCTATCATAATCGGTTAGTAAATGGCCGAGTTCTATCCCAGGTAACCATATTTGAGAACTTCTTCCAAAAACCATTTTTCCATCCAACATACAAAATCCATCAAAATCGGTTGAGAAATAATCGAGCTCCGTCCCATGTGATCATATACCAGAACTTCTTTCAAAAATCATTTTAGAATCCCATTTTCATCTAACATACACAATTCTATTATAATCGGTTAAGAAATATCCGAGTTTCGTCTCAAGTAGCCAAACTCTGGAACTTCTTCCAAAAATCATTTTATTATATCCTATTTCCATCCAACATACTCAATTCCATCATAATCGGCTAAAAAATATTCGAATTCTGTCCCAGGTGGCCATATTTCAGAACGTTGCCCAAAAAACATTTTCCAATCTCATTTCCATCAAACATATTCAATTCTATCAAAATCGGTTAAGAAATGGCCGAGTTCCGTCCCAGATGGCGTTATTCCAGAACTTTTTCAAATATCATTTTATAATCCAATTTCCATCCAACATACCCACTTCTATTATAATCGATTAAGAAATGGTCGAGTTCAATCCCAGGTGGTCATATTCTAGAGCTTTTTTGAAAAACCATTTTAAATTTCAACTTCTATCCGACATGCCTAGTCCCATCATAATCGATTAGGAATTGACCGAGTTTTGTCTCAAATGGAAATATTTCGGAACTTCTTCTGAATGGATTCTAGCCGCTGTACGTCATACAGGAAGATCCCAACTGCGTTTGCGTGACGAAGTCGAACTATACCTTCGTATACTTGTAATGTCGCTACTGAAAAGCTCGAGTTATGAATCGAGATAAATGAAGGACCACATGCTGTATTTAAAATTCATTTGTGGGTATGATAGCTATAGAACGATGGTGAGATAGAGAGTCGTATAATTGCAATTTGTCACTGCCACTCTATCAGAATCCCCAAAGGAATAGACGAAAACACGGCATAATGTAATTCGATACTGTATATATTTACTGACATACATTCCAAGTTAGGAAAATTATTTACTTATGCGAGTATTTAAATACTAAAATGTATTAATTATATTCCTTAACAAATGGTTCTTCTCAAAATGATGTTTTTCCTCAGAATGTCCATCGTTTAAGAATAACAGGAAAATCCGAAAAAGCCGACTCCAACAAATTCTGTACAGTAACTTGAAATATTTCCTTAATTTTCCTAAATGCCTAAAACTATATGTTTTAAAACATTTAAATTACTTTTCTATAGAGCATAGATCTTGGCTTATATAAAATGTACACGAGGAATCTTGGGACAATCAAATTTACCATAATTCTGTACTGAATGCTTCGAATTACACTGTCATCACTTAACTTGCGTTATTATTAAGTTCGATACATATCTATAAAAGTTAGAAGGCAAATATTTAAAAACAATAATTAACATATTTTAATTATTTTACTCAAATCGTAATAATGAATAAATAAATTAGTACATAATATATGTTTCGTTTAATATGGATTTTAAATAATATATACACTAACACATTCGTATTTAATTAGGATTAGGAAAAACTTCACATTCCTACGCACATACGTGAAGTATATCCTAAACATTTTCCTAAATTATTTTTTTTTGTTTTAGGAAATACTTCCCGTCAATCTCACAATAACAGCAGAGCGGTGGAAGACTGCATTTTTTCGTCCTTACAGTAACGTCGGTAAATCCGTAATTTACAAGACTTTCTGTCCTTATTGACGCTTTTAATTTTGGTCACCAGTCTTTCTCTCTTGGTTCTAACACTACCACAGTTTTGTATGGCTCACAAGACATTTATTTCTGATTTCGATAGGTCTGAGGGTGATTTAACTTCCTATATATCTTCAACAAGCGTTTTGTCCAAATCCTCTTTCGGTAGGACATACCTCTTAAACATCAATCAATATTACATCTACCAATGGATACCTCGACTATACTAAGGTTTAAATTTTTTCTTAACCTTAGCAATATATATATATATGTATGTAAATACATATATATATATATATATATATATATATATATATATATATATATATATATATATATATATATATATATATATATATATATATATATATATATATATATATATATATAATATATATATATATATATATATATATATATATATATATATATATATATATACATATTTATATATATAAATATTTATATATATATATATATATATATACAAACTAACACCTCATTTTCTGTCACCCGCAATGAATGTTGCAAAAACAAAAGAAAACACATTCCCATTGAAAAACACTCGTTTTCTCTCTGGTGGTCCATATCTCTATATATGTGTTGAGTTAGATTTGTTGTTTTTTCCGATGAAGTTGGATACACACAGTATTCCAGTAACTTACATATATAGTAGCAAAAATATGTAACATAAATCAAAGAAGAGTTAGAATCATACGTTGGTACAAAAATATTTTTTCGACGTTGGAAAAGCATAACCTAACACTGTTTATGAATGTAATGTTGATTTATGGGCAAAAGAAAATTTAACAAAGAAATTTTGGTGGCAAAAATATTGATTAACCCGAATATGAGCCTCCTCCAATTGAACTAGAAATAAAAAGTCGTCACGAAAGTAATACTAGCAGGATGAGTGGTGAATTTTTCGAGCAGAGTGTAAAACCATGGCAGATCGATAGTTCTCGAACTTTAAGCAATCACTTGCATATTGCTGAGCCACTGATGTGACGTCTCAGCCACCTTCAACATAAGGAATATGATTGAAACGTTTTAACGAAAGTTTTTAGACTTCGTGAAAAAAATATTCCTATCAGATCTCACCTAATAACTGAATCATTCATAGCTTTCATTCTCATAATTAGTACAGCTAGACAACTTGGCCGCAAATGCGCGTTAAATCTATAGATCAGCCAACTCATTCCGGATTATACCAGCAGAACTAAGAATAACTATGGTGATTTTTTTCACTTGGCTGAAGGTTATATTCGTAGATTGTCTGAAGCTACTACATATTCTTAGAAAATTATGGGAAGTCAATGCAATCTTCATAGCGTGTAGGAATATAATTTGGCCTCATTCATTATCATTAAAATAACGTGAGTGTAGAGACAATATTGGCAAAATTGGTCCTGCTTACATATTAAACAATAATTTGCCAAAAATCAAGGATTGTTAACATCGATCTAAAGAGTTCCATAAGAACATTTAAGAAGAGACACACCATGTGCTATCACTACTACTATGAAAATAGTAGTTAACGAATTGCGGTTGAAACTGCAAATAGTGAGGTTAGAATGAATTCCTTATGCAGAAGATAGCGTTGGATATGCAAATGCTTTAGCAAACAGAAAGGACTTATACAGTCGTGAAGCTATCTAAAGCAGACCAGTAGAAGAACTGTCGACTCTTGATTACCAGTGTTGGGCGCGTATATTACACGATGTAGTTTACACAGTTATTTACATGTAAATTATTTTTTACATTACGTAATGTAAATAGCAACTTTTTCATGACAAGGGCGCTATCTATTGTATAATTTAATAACTAATAGCTAATAATTAATTATTGTAAAAATTGACTGTGTAACGTTACAAATAAAACAAAAACAATTTAATATGTCAAAAATTTTGGATATCGTTTTGATAATAAAAACGTAAGTATGTATTAGCGTAAGTATGTATTGTATTAGTAATATCTGTATTTTTAATTTGAACACAGATGGCAGTGTAGTTACATAAATGAACTTTGCCTAGAATTTGTAGATAACTAAAAGTCTAAAATTATTATGATTGACCGTCTAAATGAACGGTTTGATTGATATTTATGATGCATATAACCCTTATAAACAAATATTTGTTACGTTTATACACTACTTGCAGTTATTTTTCAGAGTTTTCACGTTTTTTACATATTTTTGTAAATTACACGTTTTTTACTGTCATTTAGGTTATTTACATAAAAATGTAAATAACGTTTTTTACATGTAAAGTGCCCATCACTGTACACGACATTTAAGCTTCGATAAGAGTTTTCGAACCAAGTGACCTCGAGAGAATATTGGAACGACCCCGAGACAATTTTTTCCCGGATGCTTTAGACTGCGAATAGAAGAGTGCGATTTTGCGATGTGATACAAAGCACATAAATCTCACCTTTCAATATTTACACTTTTAATGTTCTAAACATAATATTTAACATATTTTACGATGATGGTAAAATATAATTTATGTTTCTACAAATAGTTTCTACCATCCTCACAACAAAAACAACCAAAATTAATGAAATGATGATTACGAGGTTGTAGTTGCTATTTTATACGGAAATGAGAAAATGAGTGGGGGGAAATTAGGTACTTTAAGGTATATGTAGGTTATAAGTAGACGCAACTTATTAAGGGGTGGGTGGTGGTTTACTACTGATTTTACTATTGTACATGTGTATGTGTAATTTGAATAAATATTTAATTTACACTTTTATGTTGTATACATATGTACATACATATGTATGTATAGGGTAGAAATTAGTACATATATAAATCGTATTAAAATATATGATTGGGTGGTTAGGAGGGGAAAAAAAGAGGAAAGAACTAATGTTCGGTTGAGAAAAGCATTCAAAATGTAAGTGGCGTCCGATATTGGAGGGTGAATGCACACTAAAAAAGCAGATAATCGGTTTTATGTGAGCATATAGTTATCAAAGTCATTCAAGTAAGCATAATACGAAACTCCATTACACATTCAACATAAAGGGTTGCCATTGTATTTACATAAAACGAACAAAAACATTCTAACTAATGACGATTATAAGATTTGGGCATGTGCGATGACGATCAAGCTGAAGATGATTCTGTTAAAATTGCATAGAATCCACAACAAACAATAATACGTTTTCAAAAGCACAGAATCATGTTTTATAAAGAATCGAATATAATATACATCAATCAAGGGTTGGGTGGTTGTGTACTCTTTGGTTTAAACGTTATTAAGTTACCACGACCAGAAAATGTTTTATACAATTATATTGCCTGATCAGTCCATCCTGCGATCTTTTGTTTTGAACTACTTGTTGAATAACGGTCACAATTTCCTCTTCACCTTTGATGACGTTAAAAGAATATTCCGACCATATTTGGAACCTCGTAATCGAGTCATTTTGCGGTCACAATTTAATTTAAAATATTTTCAACGTTTTGCAAATTTACAATATAATTCATCAAAGCAGGCGACATTTTGTCCCAACTGATTTTTCCAAGATGTATTAAGACGTTTAAATCTTTAAGACAAAAAAAATTAATTTTGTATATCTTGATTGATGGCTCTGTCCTAATTAAACGTGTTGCTATGTATATAGTACGTAAAGCAATCGTGGATCAAATTCAACATCAGCCCTAATATAACCCTACCATGTATATAGAAACCCATAAATGTATTTGACTATAATAACCGTTATTAAAAAACAACAAAGATTTAAGACGAAATACTTTGAAGAATAATTTATAACATCGTATACGAACGAGGATATGTATCCAACGTGTGTGCATCTTCTTATAGAAATTCTTATACACACACACAAGAGGAAAACAAACCATCTTATATTTTCATCATCAATCAAAATAAAACAATTTTTAAAAAATTAATTTTCATCCATGGTTCTGGTTTGTGATGATGATGCTGCTCGTACACTACTTCTTACACGTTTCGTAGAGACGTATCTATGCCAGAACATATTCCACGTATTCCATATAAATCAACTACTTGTTGAGCGAACATAACCTAATTTATAGATGAGTAGAGCACCGTACCACATAGCATATAGTAAGTATATATAAAACTACTGTATGTTTAGAATGCTCGAAGGATGTTCTTATAAATGTAATATAATAAATTAAGAAGAATGAGGTGAAAGGTAATTTACAACCTTCCCAATTATTTATACATATATGAATGGAACAAAATATTCCACATTATAAACCCTCGCACATATAACAATTTACATGATACCATATACAAACAAACATATAATGTATTGTTAAATAGTTTTTCATCTCAACTGGTTTTGATTATTTACATATACTAACTAATTATACGCAATTAGTAGTGAGGAGAAACTTTAGAAAATTAGAAAATCATAAGCATTTCGTTTCTGTTTGATACAGTTAACCCCTATTTCATATTAACTATCATTATATAATATTAACCCTTCAAAACTATATAACTATAGAAACATCTATTTAATGTGTAACTATTATTAGGATGGAGCGAAATACAAGTAGATATATATGTTTAACTGTAAACGTACGTAACCGCAGAAGTAAAACTAAACTTTTTTAAAAAGGCGAACTGAATTTGTGCTATAGAACTAATTAAAGTATTAATAACGAACTTACTGTTAAAAGCTTATAAAAAACTTCCAAAAAATAGAAAATATCATCTAAAAAATAAAATTATTATGGAAAAAAAATTTACACGAAATTTTTTTAGCCTAAATAAATATTATTTGAAGAAATTATTCCGTGAATAAATTTCAGTGCAAAAAATACTATATCTGCATACTCTATATCCAATTATATTTTCATTTAATAAATTGTTAATTTTTTTTCAGAAAACAAAACTTAACAATCAGTTTCCTAATGTTCCAGGAAATAAATTAGATCAAACGTGAAATTTCTTATGTCGACAATTGGAAGTCATTTCTCATACAGGCATTTGAATCTTTTTACAATTCCGGTGTTAAAAATTTATTATTTAAATTTTTGCTATACTAAATTTTTTTTCCGAAAAAATATTTATTTTGTAAAATTCTGGTGTTTTTTTAAAACTGAGAATAATTTTGACATGCGAATTTGTTCGTGATTTTGAACTTAACTTTTTGTTCATGCATGCATAGAAAACCCTTGAAAAAAAGTTTCCATATAATTTTTTAGTATATTTAATAATTGTTTTCAATATATTTAAGTAAAATAATTTCCAGAAAAAACGTTAATTCACTGAAATTATAATTTTCTTCATAATTAATTTTTTTTCAACTCTTTCAAGTAAATTTGTTTCCAGGAAAAGATTTTAAATAAAAAGTTTTTTAAAAATTTTCAAGGAAATTTTTTCCCGTAAAAAAAATTTAACGATTTATTACTAACGAAAAAATGTTACAATTTAGTTCCAATAGTTTCTATCATGAGCCAGGGTCTTTACTAGTTGGAAACTACTTGTAAAATTTTACATGTTTAAAGAGACGAACCGAATTGGTGATATAAATAATACGTGATATAAATAAAAGGTGATGTAAATAATACTTTAATTTAGAACTAATTAAAGTATTATTTACGAATTTATTGTTAAAAGCTAATAAAAAACTGCTATTCAGCACTTCCAAAAAATTGAGAATATCTATTATAATAACTATTATAATCAATTTTAATAAATATTATATAAACAAATTTTTCCGTGAATAAATGTCAGTGCTAAAAATACTATCTTTACATACTCTAGCTACGTCCAATTATATTTTCAAATAATGTTTACGTTTTTTCTATATATTTTAGCATTCAAAATATGCTTTACATTTAAATTGTAAATTTTTCTTCCAAAAAACAAAACTTAACAATCAGTTTCCTAATACTCTACGAAATAAATTAGATCACACGTGAAAATTCTTGTGTCGACTGTTGGAATCATTTATCATATATGCATTTGAATCTATATACCATTTCGTTGCTTACAATTTTTTATAAAATTTTTGATTTACTAAATTTTTTTTCAAATTTTTTTTCCAAAAAAATATTTATTTTGTAAAATTCTGGTGTTTTTTTAAAACTGAGAATAATTTTTACATGCAAATTTGTTCGTGTTTTTGAACTTAACTTTTTGTTCATGCATGCATAGAAAACCCTTGAAAAAAATTTTCCATATAATTTTTTAGTATACATATTTTGTTTTCAATATATTTAAGTAAAATTATTCCAGAAAACATGTGAATTCGCTGAAATTATAATTTTTTTTTATAATAAATTTTTTTTTCAACTCGTTCAATTAAATTTTTTTCTAGGAAAAGTTAATAAATAAATTTTTTTTCCAGAAAAAAAAATTTAACGATTTAATTTTAACAAAAAATATTACAAATTTAGCTCTTATGCTTTCTATTATGAGCCAGGTTCTTTGCCGGTTGGAAACAACTAGTAACTTTACATATTTAAAAAGACGAACCGAATTTGTGCTATAGAACTAATTAAAGTATTAACAGCGAATTTTTTGTTAAAAACTAATGAAAAACTGCTATTCAGCACTTCCACAAAATAGAAAATATCATTTTAAAAATAAAATTATTATGGAAAAAAACTTTACAGAAATTTTTTTTAGCCTAAATAAATATTATATGCACAAATAATTCCATAAATAAATTAAGTGCAAAAATCTTATATTTGCATACCTTATATCCAATTATATTTTCCAATAATGTTTACGTATTTTATACAAATTTTAGCAAACAAATTACCTATGTTTTAATTTTTATTTTTTTCCAGAAAACAAAATTTAAACAATTAGTTTCCTAATGTCCCAGGAAATAAATTAGATCAAACGTGAAAAATTTTAAGTCGACTATTGGAAGTCATTTCTCATTTATGCATTAGAATCTATTTATAATTCCGTTGCTAAAAATTTTTTATTTTAATTTTTGATATATTAAAATAGTTTTCCCTAAAAAATAAATTTATATTTAAATTTTTATTCAGGAAATAATATCAAATTTTTTTTTAAATTTTCAAGTAAATTTTTTTTCAGAAAAAAAATTTATCGAATTTATTATTTAACGAAAAAAGGTTATACATTTAGCTCCAATCGTTTCTATCATGAGCCAGGTTCCTTACCGGTTGGAAACTACTAGTTGATTCTAAATGTTCTACTAAATAAATTAAATCATACATAAAAATCACTGTTCTAATTTATTTCTAATTCATATGCATGCATATCAACCTATATCCATTTTCGTTGATAACCAATTATATAATTTTATTAAATAATTTTTTTGATGCAAAATTTTTTTCAAGATTTTGAAGTGAATTTTTTGCAGAGAAAAAATTTAGTGAATTTAAGTTTTGTTTGTAAATTAAACGATTAACGACTACGTAAAGTACAAAATCTAAAGCCGAAAGTTGATATGGAAAGTTGATTAAGGTTCCAAAAAGCCGTATAGCATTAAAATAATTTTATTGTGCATTGTCGGCCAGTCCAACATGAGAATCAATAACAGATTGGACTTTTTGAATTCATACATTGCAGCATATTTATTTTTGATATTAAAATATTCCCGTGAACACCATTACCTTGATCGAGGAGTACTTTTGTTTGAATTCTTGATTTAATGGTATCAAGTACGATCAGTTTACTTCAATTTATAAACATACTTATTGTGGCTAGTCATTTTTAACGTAATCTTCTTACGAAGAGTTTACTCCTCTGAGAGGAAGACTCAGATTGTAGTCAGCAGTAGGGACTCATGTTAAATTGGTTCGATTATTGCCTTTTGTACAAATATATTTCAAAACTTTCCATTTGAAGCCATTATAACACCATGAGTACTGTTGTTTCGATTACAAAACAGAAATGATAATGATGTGCATATTGTGAGATCAAAATGATATTATCTATTATGAGCTGCTTGATAACTTTATAGCAACTTTATAGTCATAAAACTCCCTGACAATATTTCTAATCAGCGCTTCCGTTTTTCGAAAGACATAAAAAAATTGTCGTCAAATCGACTAAATGACGCAGTTAAAGCTGTTTCTTTAGGTGCGCGAAGGATCGGGTTCGAATCCCAACTGAAAAGGTACGTACAGAACTATGATGCCCTGACGGCGTGCATCCCCATGGACTGAGCCGTCTTTCTACCGCTAAAAAATATAGGGCTTGGCAATGCACAAATGAATTAAAAAACTATAATTAGCAAAAGATGTACAAAGGACCAAAGCGCAGTTTGGAACTTCAGTTAAGTGCAAACTAAATTCTAGTAACTCCCAATAAAAAGATAAACCATTATCTCATTTTCGCTACTAGTTGGCAATTTATATTATTTATTACCCCAAAAAAATTCTTGGAAAAAAATTGCGAAACTTTTTGCTTAGATTATATATTACTCGAAACGAACTTTTAAACTACTATTTGAACAAATTACATAATTCGTGAAACAAATTTTAATAGAAAAATATTTATTTAAATTTTTTTTTTGAAATTTTTGATATATTATTTTTGTTGGCCTAATATAATTTCATTCCAAAGTAATTTTTGGTGAAATAAAATCATTTTAAATTGTTTTTTCTATTATTATTTCGAAGTGTTTTTTTTTTAAATAAATTCAATTAAAAAATTATTTCGAGAAAAAAATTTCTTCGAAAAGTTTAATTAAATATCTTGTGTAATAGAATCATTAAGGTTTAGAGATAGTTAAAAATTGTATGATTTTGCAGACTTGAAATTATGCTTGAATAAACTGCTGATCGAACACTAGTGGAACAACCAATATGAGTAAGAAGGAAAGAAAATATATGGTTTAGTGAAAACTTCATTTTCAAAATTGTTGATAAGTCCAGACCCATACGTTCAAACCGCTTACATGACAACAACAAGCAAGCAGTATACCTCACGCCAGTAAATATTGTACGATCCTATTTCGATCAGAAAAGTCTGTACCATTATCATTATACTTCAATATAATCCTGACTACGTATACGATACGACATTGTTACGTCGACAATAAAGGTATAGTACAGTTAAATTTTATGTTAGCAATGATTAGACGATGAAAGGATGTATAGGCGGTTCTTAATGCCGTCCTCAAATAATCCGCTTCTTCTAGAATCTTATTACAAAAATAATGACTTAAAGGTGAACTCAACCAATTTCGATTGACGAGAGCAACAAATTGTTTTCATTTATTGAACGATCAAAACATGTCAAGCAATGATTTGTAATATGAGTATAATTGCTTTAATTGGACATAAAAACTTGAAGTCTGTCCATCGACGCTGACAGCATATGTACATATATATTGTTATGTATTCAATATCTCAACATATCCTGTATACAAATAAATTATAAAAGCTTGAGAGAAGAACAACCAACCAACCATCCATAAAAAGCGTAACATAACTTTTATATTCGCCACCCTCGAGATTAAGTGTTAATCCTTATATTTATGTACGTATGTGTATACCAAACACATATATAGTTATGCTGTGGTAAACATATCTCTCGAACACATCATCCATATTCCTTTTTTCAATTTCCGGTATTTTTCTCGAATATAAAAGCGAACGAGAAAAAAAAATAAAATTCAATCTAATTAACAGTAAACACTAATTTCTTGATAAATAAATTACAAAAGAAAAACCATTAAATTTAATATCAAATTCCAGCACAACAACAACAACAACGACTAGATGATGCGAACAGCAAAAATCTCCTATAATACCATGTACGAGTATGTGTACAATATTATATAGAAAACACAAGAAAATTTTATCTCATCTCAAACATCTTTATATTCATCCTCGGAAAAATCAAAAAGGAATAAAAACATTTTGCCATCCACACACCCGTACACACGCACATTTCTATCTACAAAAAAAATAAACTAATTTTCATCAAACAAATATAATAGACAACAAATTTCCCTCGTCTACATACACACACACATACGTATGTTAAGGTTTTCCAATGTTTTTGTGTTTATATGCGTGTGAATGTATACACACACACATATATATATATATCGAGATGCGTGTTAAATGTAATGTGATATTCAACTCGTTACACAAATAAAATACCGACACACAAGAATAAGAAATACACCGCGTCGAAGAAAATATTCCATCACAGACGCCGCTCAAAACTGATGATGATGATTATGATGATTCCGATTTATTCCATTTCTTGGGTTGCGTTACTTCAAAAACATTTACATTATTCATACGCACACAAAAATAGTGGGTAGTTTCGGTTGAGGTCTCGTTTACCCATCCGTTCGAAAGAGAAATGATATTTGAATATATTACGTATGTAAAGTGTTAATCCGGTACAGATAGGGTTGTGATAATATTATAGATATGATGATTGAAAACTTATGTGAAAAGTATTGCTTCGATGACTGAAGGTGTTAGATAGCGTTTGGACAGATTTATTCGAAATAAAATATAATTTTTTTTTCTGTGAATTACATAAATCTAATTAAATTCTTTTTTTTTTACAATTCCAGGTAAACATGTCCCTCATGTCAATAAACGCAGTAATCCAGGTAACGTATTTATTTTAATGAACAATCTTAATCGTTTCAGTTTTGAAACGGTTGATCAGTCGGGTCCTCCATTTCACAATAATTATTTTTCAGTCAGTTACACCTTGTTAAGTACAAAGTCATAGAGTTTTATAGTGGACAACTGATTCGGCAGGATGGAGTTCGTTATGTTGAATTCTAGATCGGTTGGCATGTTGTAAAACCTCTCGTCTTTAAATAAGCCACTAGAAGTTGCTTAACGTTCTGTAGCGCTAACCTGTTGATAGTTTTGGCAGTGTTTTGTTTAAGAACAAGCTTGGTCCGTATTCTACCAAACCACAATTGTTGGCTGATTAGTTGTCGTATCGGGAACTCAAATTGTGCGCCGTAGAATAGTCGACTGAGCAGGACAGTTGTATAGTGGGGATAAAAGCCACTAAAAATTGCAAAGAAGCCGTTTTGCAATTATAACAAACTAAGGCCTGACTCGCAGTTAAGACTAGTGACTAGAGGACGATGGTCCGCATAACTCTGACCTAGGAAGATCATTTTGCTATATGCTCCCCTTTAAGATAATTCTTTTGACTCTTAATATATTTAACTATATCTCTCGGAGGTGGTCCATTCTGACTAGTTGTTAACCTATACGATGGTGTAGTTCTTGGCAGATAGAAGCAGTTCAATAGGCTTGATATGTTCCACCGAATCTACAATTGTAAATAGCGAATTTAGACCCTATTTGTTACATAGCATGCTGAAGGGGTTTGTGAGGAAGCAATGAAGATCTTTGTAAAATAGAACTAAAGAGCGAGATGCTCTTTAGTTCTATTTTACAAAGAAAGTTTATTCTTCTTGATTAGCCCATTTATGTCTACATGTGAATCCGCAAATTTATTCCAAACCAATAAATGAGTCAGTAGCACCAGTACGAGCCAGGCCTGATCAACTACTTTATTTTGTTTAATTCCATCATGCTCCAGCACCCATATAATATTTATTTTATTCGTGGTTGTCAGTGGCTACCATTATTGCCAGTAGGTACATGGTGTGAATCGTTAACATTTTGATAAATGCCGACCCCGCCCCCTCGAGTAATGTCAGGTCGTCGATATTGTGATATACATTTGAAATTTTCAATTTCAACCAATTCCTCACTGCGAAGCCATGTTTTCGATAAAATTAAAATATGTGCTTTCTGTATAATGTTCCCACGGAGATCATGTGCATGCGTCTGATATGATCATGTGCATGAGACTTTGGCAATAAGCGAGAAAGGAATCATATTTTCTTTATATGATTGATTTTGAATGCGGTGTGAACAGTCGCGCCTCCATGGCAACTGCAGCCATCCCTGTAGATGCACATGCAAGAAAAGCGTCAGTGAATCGATTACAAATTTCCATAATAAGTTTAATGAGGAATGTTCTCCCACATCCAGCAGGACCAGTTCAAAATAGTTGTAACGGAAGTGGATTTGTAAGAGTCAACAACCATATTATATGTTGTGCCACTTCAAATTGCGGGAGGTACCGGGTTCGAATCCCGATAGGAGCAGGATGCAAAAGGGATTTTTCACCATACGATTACGATCAGTGGTATTAATGAAGACCTCTATGACGACCTGTTGGAATGCAGAATTCATGTGCCAACCCATCTTCCATGTCAGTACTATAGGCTGTCATGAAGCTATGCAATGTGCAGATGGTTCTACCGAAATTGGACCTATAGCCGAACGTCCTCGATTTGGCTGTAATGGCGTAAGGTTAAGACATAAATAAGCGAACTGCGAAAGAGTTGGAAGTGCCTCGAGCCCCGAAACAGATTGTAGCGATAAAAACAAACCAAAACAGTTCAAATTACTTCGTGTCAACTGGAGAAATTCTTGTGTCTCCAACAAATCTTTTTTATACATATTGCTCCGAGCTTATTCATCGTCGCTGCTACTACGTCAACGTTGACTTTTGAATGAGGATCTTGAAGAAGGTGTTGATATGGATCAGGAATATCCTCGAGATAAACCTGATTTCAATTATCCTGTGAATCATTGAGCTCAATTTCTTGATAACATAATCGCGCACAAATTTCCATAGTTTTGCTACGGCTTCATTTTCATCAAAAATACGTAGGGATTAAAGAGATTGTTTTAGGATTGAAGAGATTGATATTTTGGCAGACATGAAATTTATGTCTGCCAAAATATCAATCTCTTCAATCCTAAAAGGAATATATAGAGTAATCACTTCTCTCTTATTTTCCGATAATTCTTCTCCATGTCATAACTTCGATATCTTATAATTTAAGGAGATTTTCGTAATTTTACGTTTCCTTTAGTAGTGACATTATACCGAGAAACCAAATGGGCTAGAGTGATGTGGTCTTTTTTTCTACTTATCAAACCAATTCTCCCATATATCATAATCATCAAGTTGTGCTAGTTCCTTTAGAGTTTTTCTAATTCGTTCTTGATGTTGTGGCCAATAAGTAGGTATATAGCTACCGACGCCTTGGACATGGGTTCCCGTAATAAAAACCAAACAGCTTCTTGACTTGACATTTCAACACAATTGAGTTTGGTTGCAGCGATGATATCAAAGTATGAATTCTCATTTATAATCTCATCGAGTTTCGATTGTTTTGAAGGTCATCATAATATCGGCTCTGTTGATACACTAGGTTTCATTAAATTTCCTATTGCACGATTCATATTTTATAGAATTACAGTTGGATTCACCTTCTGAATTATAATTTTCGATGATAACGCTTATCTTATAATCTTTAGAAAGGTTCACTATATTTTCGAGTGCTTTGTACACAAACGGTGTAAGGTGTTTATTACCGCCCATGTGTCGCAGTGGTTAGAACACTGCGGCATGGAGCGGGAGGTACCGGGTTCGAATCCTGAAAGGGGCAGGATGCGGAAAGGGTTTTTCATCATCGATCATCTGGGGCGGAACGATCAATGTTGAGAAAGTCTGGAACTCATCTGAGATCCAGTTGAGGTTAGAATCCGTGTGCACTCCCATCTTCCATGTCAGTACTATAGGCTGGCATGGAGCTTTGCAATATGCAGATGGTTTAAACGTAAATCGGACCTATAGCCGAAACGCACAGTAATATAGTGGGAAGTCACAATGGAAGGCCATTAGTGCCTGAGTGACAGACAACACTACAACAAAAAAAAAATAACAAAAAGGTGTTTATTCTGCAGAATAATAGAAAAGTTGCGCCAAACTTCTGTCAAATCTTCATAACTACTTATCAAATATAGCACAGCGACAATCTCATTCAAAAGTTTTGTTTTACAATTTTTTGAAAAGTATTTATTTATATCAGCTGTCATACAGTGCATTAGATGAGAAACGCATGACCCAAATCTTTTGGAATCATATAGGGTTGTTAATTGATCTGTACAGTATATCCAAATATTGAATTATATTCATCCTATTAAAAACTACTAGAACGGCATATTAGTTTGGGTAGAGTTGTTATGAAATGGTGGCCAAGCTGTTATTTGGTTTACTACCTCATTCCTATATAATGACAACCAACTCGCAATGATATCCATATTGTGGTGCGAGCTCACCATATCACACAAGGGAAATGGATCATTGGATTCTTCGTCATTGTCTTTGACTTGTACGACAACTGCATAGTATAAAATACATGCCGACGTTGGCAATGGATTCCTCACTAAACCTCCAGTGGCATCTACATACGCAATTAATTTGTTTATTTTACTCTCTTGTGAAAGAATATCCAGCATTTTATGTTGAACATCTGTGTGAGTAATCACACATACTGGCTTAATTGATAATAATTGAAGGGTGACAGCGTTGGAGGTTACTTCTTCAATTAAATCAAATATATCATCGGCATTAGGGAGTGCAATATCGGACTAAAATAGCAATACCGGTTTTTCGAAATTGACATATCGAATACCGGAATCCCGGTATTCAATACCGAATATTTCAACCTTCATTTATTAAAAAGAAAACATATTTTCAGTCTTTCTTGGACTGAAAATATCCTCTTAAAAATACTAGTGCATTAAGGCTTTCATCTTTTATATTTGAACGAACTTTGGTGCCCAGGTGCCCCGCTGTCGAAAATACTCTCTCTGATTCTACGCTTGTCGGACGAATAGTAAGGAGGAGATCATAAATTTTCTGAAGGTTCATAAATTCCTCTAGTACCTTAGTCTTCGAATAGAGTCATTTACCTTTTTAGAAGTTTAATATTTTCGTGAATGGTATTAGATTTTTTTCCAGACATGGTGTAGTTCACATGTTTTGAAATAGCGTCATCTAGCATTTGTTTCATTGTCCTGCTTTCGCATTTTTTTCTCGATCCTCTAAAAACTCTCCTTCATCGCTATTCGAAGTACGAGCACTACTCTCTTGTGCTTCAGCTGGTTAAATAATTGCATTCTATTACCAATTTCCATAAGCGACTTTGTAATAGCGTGTTTTGTTGAATTCGAAAAATTAAAATGTGCGTTATTTAAAACCTAGTTAGTTGAAATATCTTGGTCTTCGAATGCATGATGTAAAAACTGAAGAACTCCAGAAAGTTCTCCAGAAAGAACTCCAGAAAGTCCTTTCGTTTGTCCGATCCTTTAAAGCATTAAAAAGTTCATTACCTATATTTGAATTTAATTTGCCCAGTTCTTCCAATAAATACTTAAAGGTTGCGTCTGCCAAGATTAAATTTGAATCTTTGCGGCAAAGGACGACGACTGCAAGCTTTACTGGAAGTAGTGCCGAAATAGTATGAAATAAATTGTTAAATTCATTTTCACTAAACCCGATATCCAATTTTAAATCTATGATAGATTTTAATATACAAATTTTTAGCATAACACCTCTCCGTCATGGAGAGGACGAAGAATAAGAGTACCAATTCCCTGTTGAATTCAGCTTTTACATAACGCTGCAGTATTTTGTCGTTTTAAGTTGGGAACGGCGAAATATTTTTACAATTGTTCGTATTTTTTTTAATCAACTTAACCAGTTCAACATGGTTTAGTTCTAATATTTCATTTTGTTGGGCTTGCGATTCAATTTTCAAACCATCATCATTGCTTTTGCTACCATTACTGTCAAACTCTTCTTCCGATTCACTATTAGATTTCCGGTATATTTCCTTTAATTATATATCCGCTTCATTTTGACGATCGCTTGATTGTTGATATAGCACACTTATCACGGCCAAATGAATGCCATGAGCAAAATATTATTGTTGATCAACTTCAGCGCTTATAAGTCTCCCAACTTTTTTCATGACAGCTGAACCATCTGTTGTTACACATACAATGTCTTGTTTTAGGGATAGTTCAAACTGTTCTAATTTGACATCCACTATTTATACACATTTATTTGCTGGCATTCTTCCAAACAATGTTATTAGCCCTAGATTCCACACTTTATTCCATTTTTGTTTGACTTCTGTTCCGCAAGCTCGTTGACAAATAGTTTTTCAATCATTCTGATATAATCTTTAATAATTTTACGGATGGCGTTCGCAGATTTCGGAAGTTCAACAATACGTAATGCACATAGTGTTCTTCGAAGCTCTTCTGATTTTTTAAACATCTTGAAAGGTAAACCATCAAAGGCGTACATTCTTGCCAGTACAACGTCTAATGAATTTTTATTAGTTCTTCTAAAATACTTTGTTATATTTGAACTGGACTGCTTTTTGCTTTCTTCATTAATATTTGCACTAACCGCCCAGGTGGCTCAGTGGTTAAAACTGTGGCAGTTGGAGCGGGAGGTACCGGGTTCGAATCCCGATAGGGGCAGGATGCAAAAGGGACTTTTCACCATCTGATTACGATCGATGGTGTTAATGAACACATCTATGACCCCCTGTTGGAGTGCAGAACTCATGGGCCGACCCATCTTCCATGTCAGTACTATAGGCTGGCATGGAGCTATGCAATGCGCAGATGGTTCTACGAAAATCGGACCTTTAGCCGTACATCTTCGATTTGGCCGTTAAGGCGTAAAGTAGGACGTAAATAAGCAAACCGCGAAAGAGCTGGGAGAGCCTTGAGTCCCAAAAAAGATAGCATAGTATAAAATATAAAAAAAAAAAAAAAAAAAAATATTTGCACTAGTAGAAACAACATCTCGCTTCAATGTTTTAATGTTATGAAAAGTTTTCTGCTCGTTGTTCCTCCAGATGTTTTTATTATTTTGGCGCACTGTTTACGTTTTGCGTGTGCTCGTTTCTTCTCCGTTAGAAAATATTAGCAAACCGAAGATTTATTTATTTCTTCGAAAATTTTGCATTTCTTGGAATGGGTTTAATGGTAATATAAAATTTACTTTTGCTTATTTCTAATACAATTCAACAACGGTAGCCGCTATTTCTAGCAATGGTTATAGTTTGTTATATAAGTTGTACGATATAGTTATAAACAAAAGATACCGTAAAATACTTTTTTTTCGAAGCGTATGCGCGTACCTAATCTAATAAAAATAATCTATAGCTTAGAGGCCGTAAACGGCCCTTACCGCGTCTCAACTGAGACCTTACGAACCAATTTTAACGATTGGTGCACATTGTAGGTGGTCAACCCAACGAATGTTTTTACACACAAATGCATTTTATGTCATCCGGTGGCATGTTAATTTTTGGTCAACGGCGAGAAATGCGCGTACCTAATGTTTTATTTTTTGGTTAAAAAAAGTTTAAACCTTTTAAAAAATAGTTGAGTATATTGCAATGTTTCTGCCAAATTACTTCCTAAATTTATGATATCGATGTTGCAACGAACTAAAAACAATTTGTTTTCTAAACAATATAAAGCCGACTTCATGATTGCATTCGTCCGTCCGTCCGTTCATTCGTTCGTCCGGACTATTTTGCGATATCATGATATTGATGGAAAAAGTACATAACGATTTTGCTGCCATCTATAGGTAAATAATTTAAGTCATTGTCATTATTCGTGATCCATTTTTCATAAAATTTTGTCGATAATGTTTGATGATTAATAATTAGTAATTACAATAAAAATTTTGTTTTATGTTTTATTAAATTTTAAAAACTATGAATGTGATTATTTGTAATATCTGTGATAAATATTTCAATTTTATATGTGTGGATATTAGAGCGGATATAAATTTACTATAATTTATCATAACTGGTTAATAATGATAAAATAATGTTAAAATAAATTTTAATTATTTTATTTTAAATAAATTTGTTATTAAAAAAAAATAAAATTATTTGTTTTTTATATGTGTTCTTTCCTCGACATACCGACATAAAATGTTTGACATAACATTTGAAAGCATTTTATTTTCCTCTTTTTCATTTTAATATCATACTGTCTCTTTCTCGCCATGTTCGTTCCGACAAAAGATAAAGTTAAACCATCTTTATGACAAAATGTCACAACAAAAAACACGTTATTTTCAACCAATGAAATTGCTTAAAACAATGTCTGGACAAACGGACGGACGGACGAAGGCAAGCATGAAGTCGGCTTAAGCGAGCGAAATTGTTAGCCATATTTTTCCAAGAAAAGGACAAAAATTGAATTTTTATTCGAAATTCTCTCTTGTGCATACATATACTCATAAATTAATGTTCAATATCGAAATATCGGAATATGAACTTTGTAATACCGGTATCGATACGAAACAATATTCATCTGGAATCCCGGGATCCGCGATCCCGGAATTGCACTCCCTAATCGGCATTATTATCATTAGACAACAATGATTTTGACTGTACTTTCCGGATAGCACTTAATGATTTAACACTGATTGTGTTAAATGTAAGAAGAAATGGTGCAATTTCATTTGTCATCATCGTCTCGTACATTTGTTCTGAAGTTTATGTTTTAGTTGTTCTCTTTCGGACCCCATAATTTTACGTGTTTTGAGTGACCGTGACACATTGCACTCCTCGAACTATGAACTTTAAAATCTCCAATTGACAAATTGTTATTTTTTAATTTGTATATTTTACAGTTTGTATGGCCGCAATATGCCCGCCCGAATGCTAAGAGAATATAACGCTTGGACATAATTTTTTAATAAATATTTTCTTCTGTGGATCTATTATGGTACTCCAAAGGTCATGCTTTGATTCGGTAAAAATTATATGTTTCGTTTTTTTTTGTATTATTCACTAATTCCTTATTTGTTTGTTCGTTAGGAACTTCTTTACAATTAAAGTCTCTCTCATTATTATTTGAATATATGTTATTTAGTTTATTAGGAGTCTCAATACAAAAATTTAAATTAGAGCTGGTTTTAATATCAAAATTAGTACGTGCGCTGATAAACTGTTCTGGCGCGTAAATGACACAGCGCATAAGTTATGCGTCTAAATTCAGCTAACCCGTTCATCTTCTTGTCATAACAGAACTAAAGCTAAGTCTAAAGTTGTGTATCTGTTTAATCTTTGCGTAGTGTTTGCATCAGTTTATTCGAGCTTAAAGTTCACCCAAGTTGATGTTCAAAATGCTGGTTAAACCTAACCATGAATTGGTACAATGCCTATTCCGCTGATTCCACAAAATAAGCATAACCAATAAAGATTCCGGTTGAAAGCCTCAACTCAGTTTGCTTAGTACGACAAGTTCTTTACCAGTTTCCATGACTTATCCAGATTCTATGCCAGAAGAAGGTTTATACATACGTTTTACCGCTGCTTTAAGTTATTCCTTAGTGAGTGAACAGAAAATTTCCGATCGAATGAAAGCTTTAACAACACCTTCGCGAACAAGTTTATTACCATCCTTTCAACTCTAGGGTAACCTGAAGCCTCTTTTACTCTGTTTGAGGTTGTCAGTTATTTAATATTATTTAAGGGTCTTGGCTGTCCAATACGATTCCTTGTTTGTCCCTACAAAAGTAAAAAGCTCTATGCTGTGCTTTTTTGTTTGAAATCTGGTTTCACAGGAACTTTAAAAGGGCAGTTCCATTCCCAGAATTCCTATACTCACTTCACCTTAATTTTTTTGGTGTACTATATGGATTTTCTCTCAAATGATGATCCCTCTTTACTATGATTCCATAGAAAGGTTTATTGAAGGCAGCTGGAATACAATCAGACGGCATACGTATTCTCTATAGAATCTTTTAGAATTTGTAGGTAGACGACTTTGATACCATGTGCAAAGTAGTTACTACTAGGAGCGCCTCTATTGTATATGATTGACAAGTTCTCATACATCTGTAATACCCAGATCTTGAGATAATGAGCTTTATATGACGAATAGATCATTTTCGATTGCAAGAAACTCTAGGTTTGCCCGAAAAGTCTCTGACAATTGTAAAGTGACTTCGTGGTCCTATTTTTAACTTAAAGACTTTACTCCAATTTTTGCATAGATATTTGACTTCCGCGTAAAAAGTTACAAGTATACTATTTGAAGCAAGAGCCACAAGCGCTGGCTTCTTTCTCCTAAAGTGTGCAGTGATATTATTATTTTTTGTATTATTCTGACTCCATTCCTCTCATATCACCAGCTCGAGATATCATATCCTGGACTATTCACTAAAGATCACACAATATAATCAATAATATTCCTCTTTTTGGACAACTCTTTACGGACGTAATGGAAACTGTTTCGCTACCTAACCTGGTGGAAGTTTTGAGTTTGGTAATCCGACTGCCTAGAACTGTTTTACCAGTTTTATATGAAAAACGGTTTCGATGTTTGTTGTTCCAGAATTTTTCCATCGTCTGATTGGTCGACTTGCGTTTGGTTGGATATTAGGTTGGCTCCCTCCTTTTGATTATGTTTGAAATGAACTAAATTGTATACTTCTGGTTAGAAGTAAAGGCTGCATCCAACTTTGTCATTTAACTTGATTAAAAAGCTCCGTGAGTTTATATTCTTTATAATCTATCGGCAATAGATCGTCTAGTATAGATTGAGTATCAATATTTAATAGGTTATTATTTTATATGTATAATGTAATAAGCTTCGTGGAGCTTTTACACGTATGTTACACGTAGTATTAAGATACTTGGAGAGAAAGACAAGTTAACTAGGTCAGTGTCAATTCTAGGGCAGCTTAACATTACTATTTGACATTAACGCATGTCGATTGGCATATGTTTGTCATAAATACCTGTCGAGCCACAAACAAATGCAAACGATTTATATTCAGCAAATCTAGGTCAAATTACGAGAAGCTCGCGATTTATAATCCCCATCTTTGATGCATTATGTTTAATTATATTCCATCGAGCGAGTTTTAATCGTCAAATAATTATCACGACAGTGTATATGCACATAAAAAGCTCCTTTATTAAAATTTCTCTTATTCATGCGAGGACAAAGCTCTTTCTTCGTATTATATTAATGCTGTATATAATATTGTTTAACAATAAAAAGCTTTTTCCTTATGTATGCACGATTCAAACTCATTAAGTTAATCTTTAAATAAGATCCAAAGTACTAAAAAAAATCTACTGTTTACGTATATAGATCTTCTAAAACCACATGGTATTATGGGTTTTTGTGTACGGTTGGATAACATAATTATCCAAAGCGATATACAAAAGTACAAAAAGCTCGATTGTATGAATGTATGTGTGTGTGTATGAAAAGCCATCAACATAATGTATTATTATGGTTATAATCATCACTTGAATAATTTTATCCCCAAGTATTATCCCTCTTGTAATTTTAGTGTGTCCTTTTTTATGTCCTATCTATATGGTGTATACATGTATATTATGTACACTGTATATGTATATGTGTAGATGAAAATTGATTGCATTACGAAATATAATCAACATGCCCAATTAACTGGGGTATCTCTCGCTATATATATATACATATGCGGATAATGTGTCACCACCAGATACACTATAATACAGCATGGTTTAGTTACATTGGAAATTTATGCAAATTTATTACACCCACACACACACACACATATATATACACATATATACGAACTCATTCATCCTTTGAGCACTTCCTGAATTATATTCTCCCATTTCCTTATCTTAATTTGAAATCAAACCGATTTAAAATAATTACTCGGCGTAAAGAGCAAGTGCTCCTATATAGAATGCCCCAGTTACCTAGATTCGAGATATCGAACACACACACACACATATATATCTATATAATATGCTGCATAAAAGGATGAGGATACAATTATTTATCATGACTTGTGTATATACATAAACGAGCTTAAAAAGCTCCATATTTAGATTATACGAATTAGGTCAAATGAATCGTATACGAATATGTGTGTACGGAGATAAATCTGGGCTAACTATTCCAAACAGTGTTTTTGTGAATTTAATTTACATAAATTAATGATTTATAGTGTTCGATGTAGTGAATGCTACAGCATCGAACATTTTTATTGCAAATAAAATTTTCATTTCCATAATTTTAAAAGTTTTATGAATTTTGAAAACAGAAAAATTGAAATTTTGTTGTGATTAGAATCGTACCATTCAAAACGAAAAGCTTGAAACGTGTTCAGTTTTGAAACGTGGGTTTTTGATGTATTTAAACCAGACAGTATGTTCATTGAACCCAAAACGAATTTTGTATATTATAAATAATAATTTATATAAAAGCTCATGGCCGTTTCGGGTGAAATCTTATCGAAACTCGATTTTTTTCGATTTGAGCTTTTTTTTTAAAATATACGTATGTGTGGGTGTATTAAAAAATTGTGAAGAATATAAAATGTAAAGTTCCTGCACATGTAAATACGAGCATGTGTATATAAAAGTTTGGTGAATTTATTTTATATCGCTATTTTATAGCATCGTCGTTGTAAAGCTTTACCTTTTCTCGTGTCTGTGTGTGGATTTAAGCTTTATATATATTTTACTTATAGCAATAAAATCTTATTTTATTTTATTTCAACGCATCTTCGATGGCTGACTAGACCCTTTGATATATTTGTGTGTGATACCAACAATGAAATCATTGGTTTTGGTCAGATGAGTTCCAAGAACAGTTGGACGAAAATTAAGTGATGACCGACGTACTGAACTTTAGTAGGAGTGTAGATACCCCACTTCGCACTACTTGAAAACAATAATTTTCCAAATTGGCCGTTATTATGAGACCATACTAAGACATTTTGTTTGACACACTTCATTCTACTCATTGATGATACTCCTATGTTAATGAAAAAAATTTGTGGCCAAATGATGTAGTGCTTAAAGTTGTGGTAGTATGAGCGGAAGGTATTCGATGGTGCGAATGAACACATTTCTGATCCCCTATTGTAGAGCATAATATGGGCCGATCCATCTTCCAAATCAGTTTTATAGGCTGGCCTGGGACTATGGGTCTATAGCCAAACGTCCTCGATTTAATAGCTTAAAGTAGAGCATAAAAAAACAAACCGCGAGAAACATGGAAATGCCGTGAGCTCCAAAAAATATAGAAACAGACAAACATGAATAACCATCAGCACTTAACCAAAAGCGATCATAGATTGGAATGTAGCCCACATCTCAGATTTTAAAGCAGTATCATCTGTACTCTTATACAGCTCTTGTTAAAAGGTTGGAGACTCTACCTGAATAGAAACTAGTGATTGTTCCACCAAAGTCTAATAGATATTTTGTGTCTCTTATAAGCCTTAAAACATTGGTCCTCCTTCGAGCCGGAACTATTAGGCCACTTAGAAGCGACTGGAAACAATTATGAGGCAGCATGGGAAATAAAGAGAACAGATTTAAAACCAAAAGATTACTAGTCTCCACCTTATTGAACACCATTCTCAATCAACCTTCCAGTGACGCTGAATCAGCCAACACAATAAAACAACTGCACGACACAACCACCGAGTGTTTACATGCAATTCGAAATATGGGAATAGCCACTGATTCATGGAGTCCGTTCATCATTTTGATAATATCATAAAAAATGGATTTTGAATCACGTCGCTTGTATGAAAACTCACTGGATAATCCAGGAGCCATTCAAACTACCAGCAACTTTTTGAGTTTCTCAGAAAGATGTTTCCAATCTCTGGAAACAACAGGTGCAGCCACCAGGAATGTACCAATTCAACCTCTAAGACGAGAAAATTGAAACATGTTTGCGTTTCAAAGGATTGAGTCATAGCGATAAGAATGGTTATGCTACATAAATTATGTAGGCTCTGTCTTTAAAATAAGTCGCACTTATATAAAATGTTCCAGCTGTAAAGGAGGACATCATACGTAACTGCACCTTATTCAGCCAGACCAAGGAATCAGCAATATGACGAAGCTCAACATAACGTCAACAATTAATATCGTAGTACTAGCAACAGCACTGTAAAAGTAGGTAACATTCATGGTGGTTTCAACATACTACGAACTCTAATCGATCCAGGTTCACAAGCAACTTTCATAATCGAAAACGCAGCACAGCAATTAGGCTTACCAAGAACAAGGGTTATAGTAATTACAAAACCATTACCAGATAAAACCGTAATAGGTTTAAGCAATGAAATTCAAGATGAAAGTCTGCTGGCAGATCCAACATTCGACCGGCCGAGACCTATTGACATATTACTAGGCGCGGACATATAGTGAAATAATCCTTGAAGATATAAAAATTCTTTTCACGATTGCATTGCACAAAAAACTGAACTCGGGTGGCTATACTATCTGGTCGTCTAAGCTTCAACAATAAAGTGCCAGTCAAGAAATTTCACAGCCTTGTCATACTAGCTGATATAGATAAACAGCTACAACTGTGCCGGGAATCAAAAGAACTGCATCCGCAACGCGCACTAACAACTGAAGAAAAGTTTAGCAAATGGCCAATATGAGTTTCGGATTCCATTTAACAACAACAAATTCAAAGAAGTAGGGATAGAAGAGTCTAAAGGAAAGGCAGCAGCTAGATTACTCCAAATGGAAAAGAGATTCAAAAAGGATGAGAATTTCAAAACTCAATACCACAAATTCACGAACGAGTACTTCCAGTTTAACCATATGGAGCTTATTAAGGATGATCGTTAAACAGAAGCTTTTCAAATCGACTGCATATACCTCATCAATCTGTCAAAAAAGAGGATAGCACCACAACGAGATTGAGAGTAGTTTTCGACGTGTCCTGCAAAACAACAACAGGCATATCACTAAATGAAATTATGCATGTAGGCCCAACGCTACAAAACAATCCACCCGCAATACTAGTCAGATGGAAGAAACATTGTTATGTGATTGCATCAGGCATTGAGAAATGTTCAGACAGATCAAAATGGACAGCAAAGATCTGGAGGTCAGATCCAAATAATCCAATGAACAGCTACATATTAAGAACCGTCACCTATGGGACAGCTTCTGCAACTTATTTGACTACCAAAACATTGCAACAATTAGCTATTGATGATGCCAATTGCGTCAAAGATAGTTCAAAACAATTTCTATGTCGATGATCTTCTTTCTGGAGCTAACACAATAGCAGAAACAATGGCTGCCCAGGAGGAACTAATAAACGTTCTTCCCGGTGGAGACTTTAATCTCCGAAAGTGGACCAGCAAAGAAAAGGCAATACTAGAAGAACTTCTTGAAAATCTGAGAGAACCTGGACTTCATGCAATAGAATTTAATGATACTGAACACTTGAATTATTCTGGAACTCTTCAATCGATACCTTCCAATTCAAGGTGTCCTTGCCAGATTCAAAACCAACTGTAACCAAACGAACAATCTTATCAGAGGCATCAAAACTTTTCGATCCACTAGGATGGTTAGCACCAGTGATCCAGGCAAACATTTTGCTGCAAGATTTATGAGCTTCCGGTGTAGGGTGAGACGATAAGCTCGATCTCACTTATGAAAACAGATGACTAACCTACAGATCGGAACTACTACAATTAGAGGAAATCAGAACTCATCGTTGGATAAATTACACTACCGGTGCTAAAATTGAATTACATGGCTTCTGTGACGCTTCAAATCAAGCATATGCAGCAGTGATATACAGCAAAATTAACAACAAGGTTACACTAATTGCTGCCAAACAAAGGTTACATCCCTAAACCAATCAATATCACTACCGAGATTAGAACTAAATGCCGCACTACTACTTTCAAAACTGTTTAAAAATGTTCTTCGAGCATTGAGCATCAACGACAATCTATCAATATTTTGCTGGAGTGATTCTACAGCAGTCTTAGGCTGGATTAGAAATAAGCCACAACAACATAAAACTTTTGTGGCTTACAGAATAACAGAAATACAATCAAACACAGATCCTATAGCCAGTGGCATCACGTGGTCTCTGAAGAGAATCTTGCAGACTGTGTTTTAAGGAGCTTAAACCCCAAACAACTAACCAACCAAAACAACTCGGTTACACTAGAAAATCCAGTACCTGAAACAACACAAAAGGAGCCTTTAATACCAGAAGTACAAAAACCAACAGCAAAGGCAAGCTTTACAACAAAAATAAACAGAGTTATGTGTTTTCTGGCACTGCTCATGGTAGACTACCAAGGATCATTCTGGAATAATACACCTAGCATCTACTTTGAAGAAATAGGCACCATCAGACTTCTAGCATCGAAATGAAAAAATTTAGTACATTATGATCTTAATGACTACTATAAAGAAATTAGTATTATTATGGGCTACAGTCATACACTTAATAAAACATGCAACTATCTACGGTCTGAAGAAGACACACAATATGCGGAGTAATCCACCAACAACTAAGCAGACAACTTATAACTGTAAATCAACAAAATAAATTTATTCAGAAGTTCAACAAACAGCTTCGTCGTCCCAAAAGTGAGATTGGCGATCATGTGGGTTTTGGCTAGGTGACATGTTCGGAGTATTAACACAGAGAGAAGCTGAACATTATGAAAATGCAATTATCAAACTAGACACATCGAAGAGCATATAATTAACCGCTTAAAAAAACAAACGTCAATAATTGATATACAACCGTCAACATCGTGAAGCACGATCATGACGTGAGCACAAAGCATTTTGATCTGCTTCATAGGGATATCGAAACATTAAGCAATACCAGAAACCTTCTGATGGGTGAAAAAGGACGACAAAACAAAATTCAATCAACAATTATTTTTGCATTTTGTGGCCTTGCTTGGTATGGTATGCTAAATCGGTTAGACAAAGCCTCCAAACAAGCTCGAATTGTAGTATCTTTTGTTTTAATTAGTTCTCACATCCAATCATTGCCCTCATCCATCGCCTAAGACCTTACGCTCCCGCAACACTGGGCTCACCTGTACAGCATCGAAAAAAATATATATAAAAACAAACCATATGTCGCGGTTGGGCTTAAGTCAGTTTATTAACCTTTTTTTCATTTCCATGAAAAAAATGCTGCAAGAAACCACCAGAGAGGCACCAGAAACAGGGATAAGATAAATAGTCACGATTCCGGCAGAGCACATACTTCATACAAAAAATGAAAAAAAAACAGAAATAGATGGCAGATATGGGTTCGGTAGAAAATGTGACAAGTCATACTTGAGATTTTCGAAATGTTGCAAAAATCTCGAGTTGCTGAAAATGAAAATTCGCGGAACACCAACCAGGTGGGAAAACGAGAGCCGTGATGATCAGCAATAAAAAAACGGTGGAGAGACAGTACAATTTGGACCGTCAAAGGTGACGGCGAGAAATGACTAAATTATAGATATAAAGAAGAAGAAGATAGAAAAATGAAAAGTTGGATGACGGTCAGAAAATTCCGTATCCAGACCGATACGATATTCCGTATCACGAATGACCTGGCTTCTGTAGCAATGATGCTGCCGGTTGTTTTCCCATTACAGTTGATCCTATAGCCTGTCCTTGTTCAACGGCAAATTAGCATTTACCGAAGCAATAGATTTCTGACCTCTACCTCTACCAGCTACTAAACCTCCAATGGTTTCATTTGTTGTTCCTTGCTGTGAAATAACACTTCTCGAATAAGCTGCTTCCTCCATGGAATTTTTAACGGTTCTTCGAATACTCTTTACCATTCCATACAGGATGGCCTCTTTTTCGTCATCATCTCCCATGCAACGATAAGCTCGATCCTGATGATGTCTGATTCTCCCTTTTATTTTTAGTTCCATTTGATCATCGAGTTTCAACATTGCTGACTTAAGCTCTTTCTGTAATTCTGTCAAAGCTTCCATTGACTCACTAAAATCATTATCATTGTCGATGTACCTGATGGGTGCCTCCTTCTTCAACTTGACCAACTTGGATAATTCAAGCACTTTCTGTCGAGTGCCATTTGGTAATGCTTGACGTGTGTCCAATTCATAGTCCAACTCTTCTTCAGTTAGAGCATCCAGCGATATGGGGAAATCCAACAATGCCATCGTTCTTGTGTTTTGCTTCGACGCCTATATATTGGCTATATTGGCTAGACCGTTATGCTGCCGAAACAACCACGTTTCAAATTGAATCGCGGGTTATTTTCTTTTTTTCAATCTTTCACCAAGAAATCTTTTGAAAATTTCCTCCTCTCCCAAAAGGAACTTCTTAACTTATTATTTTTCACCGTACTAAACGAAAATAAGGCCCCACGTTGGGTGCCAAATTGTAACGTGCAGTCCCGCGTTGGTTGTGGTTTGGGTAGACAACTAACAAAAAACTCGAAGTTGGACGCCATTCTACCAGCACGTATGCTTTTACTCTTAGTATATGAGCGAGTGGACTCGGGAGGGGTATCAAAAAATAC
This sequence comes from Tipula lateralis, assembly GCA_963932295.1. Lineage (NCBI taxonomy): Eukaryota > Metazoa > Arthropoda > Insecta > Diptera > Tipulidae > Tipula > Tipula lateralis. Next base: position 64,313,947 of record OZ010736.1, on the reverse strand, counting down.
CCCGCCGAAAACCACAACCAACGCGGGACTGCACGTTACAATTTCAAATCATGCTTGTTATGAAAGAACTACAGGATACTCAAAATGCGATAATCGATGTACTAACTCATTCTTCACATGGTAAAATCCATCCATTGCTTCTTACACTGCAGCAATTAGAAGAAGAACTGAGAAAGATATTAGAACATATTCCTCTAGACAATCAATTTTCGGGAGGAAACAATCTCAACAACCTGGCAGATATATATAACATAATGAGCGTAAAATATAGGATCACAAATAGCAGGATCGTATTTATCATTCAAGTACCGCTGGTACATATAGAAAGCTTCCAACTTTTCAATCAACTAGCAGTTCCTGTTTTTCATGGAAACTCATCACAATGGATCACTCCTTCTACGAGATATTTAGCAATTAACCAACAGAGAGAACGTTATACTCCAATTTCTCAACCAGAATTCGATGAATGTATTTTCTTCAGAGAAAATCAATACCTATGCGAGGCCTCTCCTATAAACAATAAACAATCATCGATCAGTGCATGTGAACTTAACTTCTTACAGCATAATACAAATATTCATCATAGCTGCAAATTAGAAACGTCTGAAGCTAAAAATGTGTGGATCAAAACATGGGGACCAAACAAATGGGTTTTTTCCTTGAAAAATGAAACATCAAAGACAACACACTCACAGATTTAAAGCCAGGATTCACTTGCAACAAGAAAATGAGCAACTTCCATCAGAAAACAACCACGATGTACATATCACTACACGATTTTATATTCAACAGAAGATATATCGCTAGTGACAAATAAGCGATATTAAGACTAGCCGTTGGGTCCAAAAGGAATTCAGGTCAATTTAGATCCTCAAGTATTTTGCGTGAGTGCTTTGAATCAGGAAAATTGAATAGAAAAGGCATCACTCGTATTGCATGACCGTTGACTGAATGGACTACCAGGCAAGTTAGTCATTTCTAAAAGTGCTAGGAAAACGTTGGGTTCAATTCGATATGACGCATCGTAACCATCAGTAAATACATACATTGCAATGGCCTAAATCAAGTAGTTTAAGTGCACAATGCTTCATAATGTACTCTACAGGCTAAATTTCTTCGGTTTGTATTATTTAAATGTGCCAACAATGAATTTTTTTTGAGAAATTCGATGTTTCGGAGTTTAAAGAGTAATCGAGCTAACCGCGCCTTAATGATGATTTATCTTTCACTACATGACATCTGGTAGGTTAGGTGAGGTTGTTGTGGCTGCTTTCACACACTTAGACCGGCGATGGTCCGTTGTGATACCACTCTTTGTGCGGCTATAGGTCCGAGTTTTCGTAGAACCATCTGCACATTGCATAGCTCCATGTCAGCCTATAGTACTGACATAGAAGATGGGTCAGCCCATGGATTCTAAACACGACAGGGGATCCACATATATGTTCATTTTTACACCACCGATCGCACCGCCCAAACGATCTAAGATGAAAAACCCATTTGCATCTTGCCTCGAATCGGGATTTGAACCCGGTATACCTCCCGCTCCAACTGCCGCAGCTTTAACCACTGCGCCACCTGGGCGGGACATCTGGTAACTCAAACATCATTATAGAGTTTAATTGTGATACTGAAGGATAAGCGGACTGTAGTTTGATATTCAAATTCTTCTCTATAGTAACTTTCTTATTTCACGTAGCCTATTTTAATATCGCAGTTCCGGGTCAAACGATAACGGCAAGAAAATATTTTACCTTGTTAATCCAATCTATACAGTGAAAGCTTCAATGTCCAAACGGAAACATTTTCGAGTACAATGACAAAGTAAAACTTTGAGTATAATTGCCCAAATTTATACGACAATTGATAGATAGCCCAAAGTGGATTGATAAGGTATACATTTTTTACTATATAATACGTAGAATGTAATCATAATCTCTCACTGCATATCGCACACAGTCAACCAACACATCATGTTGAAAAATATAGTTTTTATTTTCGCAATAAGCGGCATTGTAAACTCTTCGGTGAGTAAAATCAATCCTTGTACAACCTAAATAATAATTTTATCCATTTTGTTTTAGCCAATAGTTGGCAGAATTTTTGAGGGCGATCTAGTTCCAAGTGACACTATATTCCCATTTATTGTCTCACTGGTGTCAAATATTCGCGGCATTTTAGACTTTGGTGGAGGGACAATAATAACAGCCAATACAATTTTAACAGCAGCACGAAATGTGGAATCTGCCGCATACACAGATGTTGGCTATGGTAGTCGGTATATTGCAGCACAAACAATACAACGAGTTTATCCATCCAATTTTATATACTATCCACAGTATAATAGCACATTTTATACGCACAACATTGCTTTGGTTCGGCTGACGAAAGATATTGTGTTTAATTTGTATGTGCAACCCGTACAACTGACGCGACGATCATATGCCATAGTGGATAATTTTAAAGGGCAAATTGGTACCATCGTTGGATGGGGAATGTTCAGTGAAATTGATTATTTATTATCAGATTCATTAAGAGCAACATCTGCTGTTGTAATAGAAAATATGGAATGTGCCACTGTGTTTAGCTCGAATGTTGTTATTAGTGCCAGTATGTGCTCGGTTGGTTATAATAAGCTCGTAAGCAATGCATGTTGGGGTGACTTTGGTGGACCATTAATCGTACAAGATGGTGGGGTTCGGACGCAAATTGGAGTGATTTCGTTTGGTCGCGCTTGCCCCGCCGAATCACCAACCGGATATGCAAGTGTTGCATTCTATTTAAATTGGATTGAACAACAAACTGGACTCGTGATTAGAGATTAAAGCCGACTTTTTTTACAAAAATTTTATCTTTATATTTGAAATAAAATTCGTCTTATAAGTACAATCGTCTCTACAGATTGGCAAGAATATTTATTTCAACGTGTTTGAAAATAATTCGTATCATGCCATTGGCCAGGAAAATGGAGTTACTAACTTCGAAATGGTTACATTAAGAATATCCAGTGGTTAAACCACTTTTGCTTCAAAAGTGGATTCAATAGCCCGAGTAAATGATTAGTTGTGCTTTAATCCATACCTGACTTTTTCCAAGGTCGAGTCAACCGAACGGAAGTCTTATAATTTGCTTTGTGACAAACAGATATATATATACATATATATATATATATATATATATATATATATATATATATATATATATATATATATATATATATATATATATATTTATATATATATATATATATAAATATATATATATATATATATATATATATATATATATATATATATATATATATATATATATATATATAAATATATATATATATATATATATATATATATATATATATATATATATATATATATATGTATATATATATATATATATATATATATATATATATATATATATATATATAATATATATATATATATATATATAAATATATAAATATATTCATATATATATATATATATATATATATATATATATATATATATATATATATATATATATATATATATATATATATATATATATATATATATTACGTTTTCCCCTAGCAGGGATTCAAACCACTCCACGGTTCGATCACTGGATTGTGAATAATTAAAACCACTTGCTTGTTTTTCACTATAACTTTATTAAATAATCACCACAATTCACTTTAACAATACCTTTTAATTCACTGTTACATTCTTTATTTTACTATTTCACTTTTTATCACCTTTTCCCGATTTTCATCTGTCGCTGTTCTAATTCAAACTGAAAGTCTACGCTTTCTGCTCGCTTACTTATACTCATTTTGCCCGCTTCTCGGTCATAGTAGAAGTTTCCATTTGTTTGTTATTTCGCCTGTGTACTGCGATTTATGTTGATTTCCAATTTCAAACATTTAGTTATTCTATTCAATCAAAGATGTCACCCACATCCGTTACACAACCCTCCACCCAAACCACAATAGAGAGCCAACCTTTCGAAACGTACAACCTTTGTTTTTCCTCGGATGTCCTTCTGAATTCGGTCGATTACATCATTGATTTTTATAATCATCTTGTATGGTCCTTTCCAGCTAGGTTGCAGTTTTGGTAATAAGCCTCTCTGGTGTTGTAAGTTGTGAAGCCAGACTAACTGCCGTTCTTCAAATCCTCTATTATTTGCACGGACGTCATATCGTGTGTTCATCCTATCACTTGAGATTTGTATTCTTTCTCTGACAAATTTGTGTATCTCGTCAATATCTTCTTTCAATTTATCGACATACGCTTGTCCACACAAAGCTGTCGTAGGAACTGCCCCAAACTTCAAGTCTCCAGGTAATCTTAAACTATGTCCAAAAACGATGGTAGCTGGTGTTATCACTGGTCACATTTTTGACAACATTCTGCGACCAATTTTCTGCATCCTGCCCTGTAAAATCTTTCACGGACTTTTTCCAAAGTCTTATTGATTCCTAGATGGCCACCACTTGTTCCTCCGTGATATTCCCTCAATATTTCTGGAATTCTGATCCTCAGTACCACCACTCATGATTGTTTATTTCTGAGTTTCTGTGTCGATGAACTTAAGCCTGTTCGGATTCGTTTCTTCACATTTGACAATAGTGGATATTTCTTCGCATTTGCCGATAATGGTTTTTGATGGTTTTTGTCTTATCCGATATGTTGAAAACCCTTAATGGTACTCTATTGTCATGATTCGGTTTTATCAATGCTTTCCCAAGCATTATTTCTCGTGCTTGTTGTTCTTCGTCACTGGTTTCTACAACCCACAACCTTCGTGTCCCAGGATCTCCATCCAATTTACCCCAAATTAGTGTTTCTGAGCGTGGTGGCAGCTTTGTTCGATGGTCCAACATAACTCGCCTGACGATTGGCTCATTGCTATCCAATTGTAACGGCAGCTCAAATTACCAAAACTTAGTGTTTCTTTTCCCACATCCAACATGAATTGTTTCTTCTTCATGAAGTCCATACCCAAAATAACTTCATCGACAATATCGGCCACCAAAACTTCATGAGAGAAGTTCCTGTTACCAATTCGTATGGTCACTTCCTTTTACTCTTTGATTTATGCACTTTCGCTGGTTGCTGTTTGTAGTTTTAACCCACCAATCGGATGAAGTTCATTATCTATCAAATCAACCCGCACAATCGTCCGCGTTGCACCCATAATTAGATACGGGTTATCACACTAGATCTGCCATCAATTTCTCCACTTTTGGTGAAACTATCTCCACCTCTTGCCAATCGGGAAACAGAGATGAAGATCATGGAGCATTCGGTCCTTAAAGCTGACTCTTACTCGTTTAACGCCTGCGATCTTGCATGACTCGTCTTCTCTTCTTTGTCGCAAGCCCAACATCGGATTCTATTGGTTGCCATCCTGGAACCTCGCCGATGTTTCATTTACTGGTCGTTTCTCATTATTTCTCGAGCTAAAGTTTTCTGGTTCTAATCCGACTCGTCGCATTTTAACTGCTGGTTTGATTATGTTATATGCAGTTTCGTTTGTTAAGGCTTCATTGAGTACTTCTATTCAATCAGAGATGTCACTCGCATCCGTAACAATATGTGTGTATATATATATATATATATATATATATATATATATATATATATATATATATATATATCAGGAGCTGCATTGGGCTTCCAACTGTCGTTTCTGTACGGCATGATGTCATATTTTAACTTACAAACCAATGTTCTCTGCTACGTTTCATTTTGAAATTAACCTAGTAACTTTCTATAGTTTCTCTCCAAACGTCATTAAAATTTAACTAAAGTAGCCCACTGCTTTCTTATCTTCTCCAACACCCTATGATGAAACATCACTCACAGATAAGGGCGTCGATATCCACTATGCATAACTTTCTCTGTATTTTCTCTGTATATTTAGTTGATGAACAATGAAAGATAGCTAGTGGAATCGGAAGTTGAACTGATATAGTTGAACTAATCAAAATTTGTTCTTCGCCCAGAATTGACGGTAGTTTTGGTAAAGAAGACAGAAGTTTGAGCAAATTTCTTAAAATAAACCAGACTACATCAATATTTTGTAGCTTCGACTAGTAGAAATTTTAAACATAATAGCGTGATTTACCCATACTGTATTGTCCACTTTTAAATATTAGGAACAGATATTGTCATTGAACAGCAAATAAAAACGATACAGATGGTAGTCTGTATGATATTCCTATAGAAAAAATACTGGGGATATCTTTTTTAACCCTAACGCACTCAGTTCAAGATATCTGAAAAAGTATCTTCAAAGTTGTTAGTTGATCGTTAAATAAAAACCGCAATCTATAGTGATGCTGTTTGAATATATCAAGAGGGCAGCAAATTCATCATAATTTAAAAAGAACTGGAATCATTATTGACCTCTTATTTCAGACCCTTAAAGTGATATGTTACAAAATAAAGCAAATATTTTATTGTTGGTATCAATTACTTTTAATGTAGCATCACTTCACATTCAGGGAACATCTAGATACAACGATTTCTGCAGTTTATCTTCATAGAGAGTCATATCTCTTAACATTGCCGCAAACTCTGCCTTAAAGTCGGTGGCCAACAACATACCAACCAATCCATAAAGTTTACCATGTAAATTCAAGAAAGAAGTAAGATGAAGAAAACCTAACTGCAGGCTCGAATCGTTACAACGAGACAAGTCCAATATCCATTTGTAATATTTAACCGCTTTTCTTAATGATAAAGTGTTTTCGTTACTAGAACACTACTGCTGAAGTCAAGGAATTTATGACGTTATAAGCCTTCATTTCCCTTTTGTTAAAAATTCATGCTACCATCTACATTTAGCTGTTGTAACGTTTTAAATATTTTGTTCATAAAATATGCACCCTAAATGACTACTAGTTCAAATATTACCGGTAGTATCATTCAGGCGTATACCAGCATTCAATATTTATTGTTTCTTGGCATACGGAACAATTGACAGAATTCATTTTCACATGTTTTTGTTGTTGTTGGTTTGTTTGTTAACTATTTTCTTTTGTCGATCTAAGCTTCCCTAGGATTTGGCAGTTAAAGGCTAATTGTGTCTATGCGAGTTATTTTTTCAGCGCTTTCTGAAAGCTTCAAGTTGATTGTGAGTTGAGTAAAAGTTAAGATAAGATTTGAAAAACAAAATCGAAATCTTGTTGTACACAGAGAGGGAGATCTATACACTCTTTGTAAGAGTGCGCTAAATAATTAAATAAATTTAAAAATGAAAATCAATTAAAATTCTTTAAGTATTAGATTTCTTAATGACATTGCTTCAAAGAAAATAAAACAATAAAATCTCGAGTAATTAATCATAGTGTGAAAAAGAAATGGCAAAGAAACAAAAGGAAAATTACTTTCCACTTTCCGTCTTTTCTTCTTTTGGTGTATTATTTTCAATGATTTTCTTAATTTTTCATGTCCCTCTTTGTTGTTGCTAATACTGTGTGTTGTTGCCTCTATATTTTATTATTATTTATTATGATTTGTTTTAATGGTTTTTCATTAAAATTTTACCAACAAGAAAATTAGAGGAAAATATTTTTAACGAAAAACAATAATAAACGTAATATCGTCATCATCACCCATCATTATTATTGTTGTCGTCAACATGATCATTATTTTCATAAACTTTTCAATTTTCTTATGAAAAAAAAAAAATTATTGAAATGAAGCTTTCAGTTGTAAGATTTTGTTTTTGTTTTAATTGTTGTTGTTGTTTTGTTTTAGGAAAATTCTTGTTGCTAGAAAAATTATAATAAATTTAACTTTGTATTAATTTTTAATGAAAAATAATTTATCACGTTTCAAGTACATGGATTTTGAGCACACACAAAAAAAACTCAAAATGAATTGAGCTTTTTTTCAACTTAGTTTTTTTTGTACCCTGCCCGTTGTTGGTGTCGTTGTAAATTTAAAACTTTTTATTTTTCGTACGAGGAGAGGGAACTTGAAATAAACTTAGTTTCTTTTTTTTTTGTTATTTTGTTAAATGTTAATTGAAAATGGTTCGAAAATTTTTCCAGTGACAAACATAAATTTTAATTTTTTTTTCTTTTATTGGTAAATTAGGGGTGGATGGATAGTGATTAAGTCATTTGGTGTTTAATGATTTTTTGACAACTGTTTTAACTTTGGTGGCAGATATAGTTAGTAGATTACTCTATTCATTATTATTTTCCTATTTTGCTTAACGATATTTACGAGAGGTTGGCCTTTATTGCCAACCTGTTTTTAGTGTGTGCTTAAGTGAGGCTTAAATTCTGTTGAGATCGTTGTAAAATATATAATATCTTGCCCAAAAACGTTATCGACTTGCTGAAACAATCTCTATCTCTTGCATGTTGAACTCTTTCACTAACAATTTATTGATACACAATTTATTTTGATATTAATTAATTTATTTAATGAAATAGATCCTGCGAATATCGAAAATGTTATTTTAACTGACTGTTTTCAGACTGATGTTTGCCTTTAATTGCGACAATGTAACGTTTGCGTAAACGTTGTATATCTTTGTAAGGCCCATCGTAAGGAGTTTGCAACCCAGTTCGAACTCTATCAACCCTAACAAAGACATAATCGCAATTTTCGAGCGATTTTGGAACAAAAATATCGTTTTGTTTCGTTTGTCTAGTTGATATTGGGATGAGATTTTGCATGGTAGAACAGAGTTGAGTTGATCTATGACTGTGTAATTGTTGGCAATGACGAAAAAGGATTTTCGACGAAGAACTCTCCGGGCAGTTTGATTGTCTGACCGTTGACCATCTCAGCTGGTGAGAACTTCAGAACTTCTTTAACCGTTGCTCGAATACCTAGTAAAACGATTGGAAGTTCGGAACTCCAATGAATGGTATTGCCTCTGGCCTTGAGAGAAGCTTTAAATTGGCGGTGAAATCGTTCAACCATGCCATTAGCCAGTGGGTGATAAGCTGTCGTTCGTATACGATGAGAGCCAAGTATTTTAGTTGCAGACATATCGGCCACGTCATAAGCTTCACGCCAGCGTGTGAATCTATCAACACAGATAAGAATATAAGTATATCCATGAGACGGTGGAAAACGGTCCAACAATCTCTAAGTGGATATGTTCGAATCGACCAGGTGGAATTTCGAAAAGACCGTGAGGCGATTTTGTATCTCTCTGAATCTTTGAACGTTGGCAGGATAAACGCAGGATTGTGCCCAATGAGTGACATCTTTGTTCATACTAGGCAAAAAGTAGCGAGGTGTGATCGGTTTACAAGTGGCACGGATACCCGAATGTGATATGTTATGTAAAGTGTCATATATCGTTTTGCATAACTGTTCTGCGATATATATGGGCGATTGTTACCTGTTGGTGTTTCGCAGTTAATTTCGAAACCAGGTAGTTTAAAAAGCTCTAGTTTCATGTTCGAACTAGTGTGACATTGGGAACCAGAAAGTAAATTCTGAAGTTCTAGATCTGCTGTTTGTGCTTTGATTGTTATGTCGTAATCGAAGCGATTTTCGACTGTTGCTATTTCGTTGGTCGTGCGTGAAAGCGTATCCACGACCACATTATCTCTACCGCTCACATGTTGAATATCCGTGGTAAATTGACTTATGTAATCAAAGTGACGTGACTGTCTTGGATTTCGTTCAGTTTTAAACTGAATTGCTCTTGTCAGTGGCTTTTGGTCGGTGTAAATTGTGAAGTCTCGACCCTCAACAAAATACCTGAAATGTTTGATTGACAGGTAAATTGCGAGTTATTCCCGATCGAATGCGGGGTATTTTCGTTTGGCATCCGATAGTTTTTTAGAGTAAAATCCCAATGGTTTCCAACAATCATTATAATACTGTTGCAGAACGGCTCCAATAGCCGTGTTCCATGCATCAGTCGTCACACTGAAATTTGCGTCGTTCAGTGGATGCACTTACAGTATTATGTTAGTCAATTTATTTTAAAACTACGAGAATTCAGTTTAGCATTCTTCGGGCCAAGAGAAATTTTTGATCGTTTTTGGCTTTTTCAATAAAGTTGCACAGTACGAGTGAATTTCAGCTACATTCGGAATAAATCGGTGGTAGTAGTTTACCATGCCGATGAATTGTTGAATGCGCTTGATTTTTGTGGCAGCTGGGAATTTCCTAATGGCGTTTATTCGTTCTGGTGACGGCAAAATATCATTAGGTGTGATTTTGTGGCTGAGGAAATCAAGAGTGTTTGCGCCGAAAACGCATTTCGAGCTCTTTATTTGAGCATTAAACTCAGTAAGTCGCTGGAAAAGCTTTTCCAGGTAGAGTATGTGTTGTTCTTCATTTTTCCATGATACGAGAATGTCGTCAATGTATAGACAAATACAGAGTCTAAATCTCGTACGACTTTGTTAATGAATCGTTGAAACGTTTGCGCGGCATTTGTAGTCCAAATGGCATTCGAGTAAATTCGAAAATACCAAATGGTGTGGTTATTGCCGTTTTATGAACGTCTTCAGTAGCAACGAAAATTTGATGATAAGCCCTGATGAGATCGATTTTGGAGAATATTGTGTTTCCATGTAAATTCATGGAGAAGTTTTGGATGTAGGGTATTGGATAGCGATCCGGTATCGTAACCGCATTTAGTCGGCGGTAGTCCCCACACGGTCTCCAATCGAAATCTTTTTTCTGACCATATGAAGTGGACAAGAAACAGAAGATGCTGATGGTCGGCATATTCCCAATTCCGCCATGTGTTGGAATACGATTTTCGCGGCGTTATGGCGTATCGGATCTAGTCTTCGTGGTCGTGACACAGGTAAATGTCCTTCGGTGACGATATGATGAACCACGAAATGACCAACTGATAAATTATAGTTTGGCTCCACTGTTTAGAGAAGGAAACTTCTTTTGTAGCGTGCCATAGCCATTATCGATCGCGTACTGAATCGGTTTTGGAGTATTGACTCGAACCGTCGTAGCGTTAATTGACAGTTGATTTGCTTGATCAATCAGCCTTTTTCGTTTCAAATCAAATCGACTAATAGGCCAAATTAACTTAAGAAATCGGCGCCAATTATCTGACGATTCACTGATGCAAGGACGAATGAACGTACGTTGAAGTCCGATATCCACCTGGAACAATTTTGTTCCGTATAGGTGTTGATTGTCGTGCCATTAGGGGCCGATAGTACTAGATCGTTTGATTTTGATTTCAAAATTATAGACGTTGAAAAACATTGGACAGGGAGCACCGAAAGGTCAGCTCCCGTGTCTATAAGATATGTCAGGTTGTTGATTTTGTCGTGTATGTATAGGCTGTTATTTTAAGTCGAGGTTGCCGTCGACTCGACCGTGTGATCTATTCGTTTTTTTTGGTTATTTGTCTTGTCAGAAGAGTGCATGGCGACTTTCGGCACTTTCTAGCTTTCCCTTCTCGGTTTGTTGAGCAATTGCGACCTGCAACGGTGAGGCGATCTATTTTCGTTTCCATTCGTGCCAGGGCCAGGGTGTTCCTCGATTGATGCTTCTTTAGTTCACGAGCTAGTGTTCACTTTAACATTTATTCTCATAGGTTTGTAATTGGAGGACGTTGTTGATGGAGAACTGACACATGTCCTATTGAGAAATTCATATTCTCGTGCATTTTGTCTGCGCCATTCTCGCTAGTAGCGCCTCTAAAGTGGCTGACTCGGGGTTGTGCGCTATCGCTATTCTGATCAGCTCTGGCATTTTTCGTGTCCCACTGATCGAATTATTTTCGTGGAGAATTTGTTTCTTGCTAGATTTGTAATATATCTAAGTGCCTGATGGCTTTTGGTCTCCAATATCCTGCCCAATGATGAAGCGTGTAGCTTTATGTTATTTTTGAATGTGTGTTGTACTTCGAGAGTTGTTTCTTTCTTGTAATCCACTAAGGCCAGTTTCGATCTGATGATGACGTCATTGAAAGGCAGTGTGATCGAAAATATCAAATCCATCTCATCAGGCATATGCTAACGGACTTGATATTTAAACTGTGCGATTCGTATATATACTTTTGGTCGTGACGCGACAGTACTAGTGAATTACAAGAACTTAACTCGAAATATCGATTTAATATTAATTGCGTGTGGCGTGAGCTAATTTGCGATTTATTTGAGCTGCTCTGAAAGTCACAGATCTATAGTTTAGTATACAGATGGCTCAAAAATGGATGGAAGAACAGGAACACGAAGCTTTGTACTTGATTTGGCCATATCCAAGTCTCTGGGGATTAAAGCTTGTTTGGTACTGTATGAACCGACATAGAAACTGGCAACCAAACTGTACTTTTATTTCTCAATCATAGATTAGTGCCAAAAGTAATGCATGGTTGTTTGCATCAGTAATACCCAAAGAGATGATATCCATGTTGTAATTTGACAAAAACACGCTATCATTATATCGGATGAACTGTAGAGTGAATCATTAATGACATCAAAAGACTTCCGACTTATAAAATAATTATTGGTGGATAGCTTTTCGTTATAAATTTTTGTGAATTCCAAATGACAACAGTCACCTATATTGAAAAGTGAAGACCTCATCGACGCATCAAAATATAACGATAAATATGTCAATTTGTCATATTATACGTTCACGCTTTTGCCCGGTGACAAATTAAGAAATTTAATTAAAAAACCAAATTACCACGATGATGATGATGATGTAAATTTTCCCCACTTGCCAAGTATCAAAAAAGCCACGATACTAATTGTGTCGAATCAATTTTCGAATAACACACACACACACACATACAGACACAAAACTAATTGGATTCGAAATTAATTTCAATTCAATAACTTATATAATATTATTATTTCAATTGAACTCGTAATTATTTTCATTTGCGTTATGCCAAATTGAGGAAAAACCCTGAACATTTCAACAACGAACGAAAAATTTCAATAACAAGTACCACGACCGTTCAAAATACAAAAAAAAAAAAATTATGCAAATTAAATGCAATTTTAATGTTCTATAAAATAATTAATGATTTCAACTATATAATTGGGTGTGTGCGGCAAAAAAAAACACAACGGGCGAAAGGGGAGGTGGGGAATCATGCAATTTTGCACGTACGTTGAAAATGATGGCATTCACAACACTATACTGTACGTCTATATACGAAACAAGTTAATCAGACTGGAAAATTAGGCCTAAATTTACGGTTCTGTTCCGTCATTTGATATTTTGTATGACAGATAAAATCCCATGCGGGCCATGTACAATATATACCGTCGTCGTCTAATGTAAGAAACGATTTTTCATTTCAACATGTATAATCACCAACTATACATTGTGTGTAAATGTTTGTGGCTGTATGTGTGTGTATATATGTTTGGGTGTGTCTGTGTGACAAAATTATTACACCAATGGGAACGGAAATTATCCGACTCCGTTGTATATATATATATATATATATATATATATTTATGATGTTTGGTTTCTTGTCCAAATCATAATAAGAGACGACGAAGACGATGACACACGCAAACGAAGAAAGTTGTCACATATTCTGATTTAATCTTCAATTTATTGAATTTTTTTTACCGAAAAGCAAAAAATATTTGAAGGGAGGAAATTTCTTAACAATACAAAGTAAAATCTGATTATACCAATTTTCCATTTTCAAGATATCAATTTATCTTCAATGGATTGGAAATTGATGAAAATAGAGAATTGTCGATTTCCCCTCGTTCTATATACTTACACACACACATACATATATAAACTTCATTATTTTACAAATTTTATTTATTTAAAAAGTTCGAATTTTGGTTGCGTCTATATAGGTTACATGGTTGAACATTTTGTGGAATCTTAAATTTTTAAAATTATCCGAAACTTTGTCGAAATCATATTAAGACGCTCCTATATATTTGTACATACAACCGATACAAATCTTCGAAAGTGGAAATGTACAAAAACTGGGTAAAGTGTAAGTGGAAAAACAAAGCACAAACACACACAACAACAACAACAAAAGTTTGTTGAAAATAATTTTCATTTTATTCAGTTTGAAGATGAGCTTTTTGTGTTGTTGTCGTTTACTTTTAATAGAAATTGAGTGTCTTATTATTATGTTGAAAGTTTTGTTGTTGTTGTGCTGTTGTCTTAAGTGTCTACTGTTAAATTTTATGATTATTATTGTTTTTTATTTTATGACAAATTTTGTTTTTATGTGTGTGTATGTGTGCACGAGTATAAGGGACCAAACCTTTTTCCGTTTAATATCGACATCGTTTACTTAATACGAAAGTGAAATAAAATACGCTTTAGGTCTGCGAATCGTTGAATCACAAAATACCACTTATAATAAAGATTGCAGTGATTGGTCACCGATCGTTACCGGTCCATTATAAGATACCTTGTATGCTACTTTTTTCAAGTGCAATTGAAAACAGTTTCACTAATATCTCAGCAACGTCTGTCTGGGTTCGTACAAATATGGGATACTTGGTATATAGGGTATGTCCTGACAACTAGATTGGATTCAATGGATCAAAGTACATGAAACTACCTATTGTTCTCTGGTCGTACCGACACTCATACCATGAAGGCGTAGGTATTTCAACAACAGCTTAAGCAAAGAAATCGCTAGTCGAATGCAAACCGATCACGAGCAGAACAAACCAAACACGTTTTAAAAAGTAAGGTAGATTCGTTGAAAATTGTGTTCCAAATTATCTATTTATAAGAGGTAATAAGTTCCCACACAAAGTTTGGACCAAATGGCAGAAACAAGAGTCAAATTTATCACCTACTAGCTGTCCAGAAATTGCTAACCACCCTACATGAAAATGAGAGGAGCAGGTGTGCACTATTACCTATTCAAGTGTAACTATCCAAGTGCAATACAACAATTGCTAATAGGTCAAACAACATTTGAATGGATTAGGACAAATTTGGGTGACCGAATACCAGTATATCTTAGCCAGCAGTGTCCTGAACACTAAATTGGAGTCAATGGACCAATAATAACAGAAACGAACACAACTGGTGATAGCAAAATTAAACCAGCTAAAGAAGTGAAGAAAAATGACAAGTAATGATTGCAGAAAACGCACAATCTCAAGACTACAGAAGAAGCAGCTGCAAACAAAACCATGCGTACAATACGTCAAATTATATAAGAAAAGGCACTGGAAAATTGACATATATTCTATTAATAAAGGATCTTATCAGTCAAACCCTAACTCACATGAGTAACAACTAAGAGATTTTTTTTTTTTTGTGGACATTTTTAAAATTTTTTGTTTTTTACGAATGTGGGTCGTCAGCCAAGCGATCCAACCAGATTTAGTCACCTCCTACGACAAGTTCTGGATATTGTGGTTGTATTCGATGGGTCTAACGTTTCGTTTGGAATTTTTCCGAAACATGGATGCCTCAACCCATAGCGATTTTTGAAGAGAGAGAGAGAAAGAGAGACGCCTTTCGGTAGGCGAAGAGGTCGATCGTTCCATGATAGTTCCATGGCTAGAAATAAATAACGAAACAACACTCATCCACTCACTATTCATTGAAGTATTGAATACCGGAAAAATTCCTCGAAATTGGAAAGAGAGTGCAACCATTACGATTCCATAATTCTTGAGCGAATATCCCAATCAATCGACCAACAACTAAGAATGGAACAAACCGGATTTAGGCCAATAAAGAGATCATGTCAACATTACACGTATCATCATTTAACAGTCAAACGAATGGATTTCACCACTAAACCTACTCGAACGTGTATTTGACTCAATCACTCGAAACGAAATCCGGAAGACAGCTTGCGAAATGGTCATACCAAAGCAAAAATAAACACAGAGATGTATTGGGGAAAAATCTTTAATTCGCGAAGAATAATGCAAACCTGAAGGATTCAAAATTTGCAAAATTTAAAAGATTAAAAGATTGAACGATTAAACATTGAAACATTGAAACATTGAAACATTGAAACATTGAAACATTGAAACATTGAAACATTGAAACATTGAAACATTGAAACATTGAAACATTGAAACATTGAAACATTGAAACATTGAAACATTGAAACATTGAAACATTGAAACATTGAAACATTGAAACATTGAAACATTGAAACATTGAAACATTGAAACATTGAAACATTAAAACATTGAAACATAGAAACATTGAAATATTGAAACATTGAAACATTGAAACATTGAAACATTGAAACATTGAAACATTGAAACATTGAAACATTGAAACATTGAAACATTGAAACATTGAAACATTGAAACATTGAAACATTGAAACATTGAAACATTGAAACATTGAAACATTGAAACATTGAAACATTGAAACATTGAAACATTAAAACATTGAAACATTGAAACATTGAAACATTGAAACATTGAAACATTGAAACATTGAAACATTGAAACATTGAAACATTGAAACATTGAAACATTGAAACATTGAAACATTGAAACATTGAAACATTGAAACATTGAAACATTGAAACATTGAAACATTGAAACATTGAAACATTGAAACATTGAAACATTGAAACATTGAAACATTGAAACATTGAAACATTGAAACATTGAAACATTGAAACATTGAAACATTGAAACATTGAAACATTGAAACATTGAAACATTGAAACATTGAAACATTGAAACATTGAAACATTGAAACATTGAAACATTGAAACATTGAAACATTGAAACATTGAAACATTGAAACATTGAAACATTGAAACATTGAAACATTGAAACATTGAAACATTGAAACATTGAAACATTGAAACATTGAAACATTGAAACATTGAAACATTGAAACATTGAAACATTGAAACATTGAAACATTGAAACATTGAAACATTGAAACATTGAAACATTGAAACATTGAAACATTGAAACATTGAAACATTGAAACATTGAAACATTGAAACATTGAAACATTGAAACATTGAAACATTGAAACATTGAAACATTGAAACATTGAAACATTGAAACATCGAAACATTGAAACATTGAAACATTGAAACTTTGAACATTGAAACATTGAAACATTGAAACATTGAAACATTGAAACATTGAAACATTGAAACATTGAACGATTGATAGATTGAAAGATTGAAAGATTGAAAGATTGAATGATTACAAGATTGAAAGATTGTAGGTTTGAAAGTCTGAAAGTTTGAAAGTTTGAAAGTTTGAAAGTTTGAAAGATTGAAAGATTGAATGACTGAATAATTCAGGCATTTAAGGATTCAAAGATTGAAAGATTGGAAGGATAAAGATTGAAAGATTTGTTTTCTAATTTGTTCTCTTTTTGATATTTAAAGCTTTTACCCGAAGCTATTTAAAATAAATTACACTTGCTGGCGTGTTGCCGGTTGTAGCTTAATGGTTAAGATAGTTTCTCATCACGCCGCGGTCTCGAGTTCGATTCCCGCTGTTGACCAAAAAATTAACATGCAAGTGGAAAAACAAAGCACAAACACACACAACAACAACAACAAAAGTTTGTTGAAAATAATTTTCATTTTGTTCAGTTTGAAGATGAGCTTTTTGTGTTGTTGTCGTTTACTTTTAATAGAAATTGAGTGTCTTATTATTATGTTGAAAGTTTTGTTGTTGTTGTGCTGTTGTCTTAAGTGTCTGAAAAATCTTTAATTCGCGAAGAATAATGCAAACCTGAAAGATTCAAAATTTGCAAAATTTAAAAGATTGAAAGATTGAACGATTGAAACATTGAAACATTGAAACATTGGAACATTGAAACATTGAAACATTGAAACATTGAAACATTGAAACATTGAAACATTGAAACATTGAAACATTGAAACATTGAAACATTGAAACATTGAAACATTGAAACATTGAAACATTGAAACATTGAAACATTGAAACATTGAAACATTGAAACATTGAAACATTGAAACATTGAAACATTGAAACATTGAAACATTGAAACATTGAAACATTGAAACATTAAAACATTGAAACATAGAAACATTGAAATATTGAAACATTGAAACATTGAAACATTGAAACATTGAAACATTGAAACATTGAAACATTGAAACATTGAAACATTGAAACATTGAAACATTGAAACATTGAAACATTGAAACATTGAAACATTGAAACATTGAAACATTGAAACATTGAAACATTGAAACATTGAAACATTGAAACATTGAAACATTGAAACATTGAAACATTGAAACATTGAAACATTGAAACATTGAAACATTGAAACATTGAAACATTGAAACATTGAAACATTGAAACATTGAAACATTGAAACATTGAAACATTGAAACATTGAAACATTGAAACATTGAAACATTGAAACATTGAAACATTGAAACATTGAAACATTGAAACATTGAAACATTGAAACATTGAAACATTGAAACATTGAAACATTGAAACATTGAAACATTGAAACATTGAAACATTGAAACATTGAAACATTGAAACATTGAAACATTGAAACATTGAAACATTGAAACATTGAAACATTGAAACATTGAAACATTGAAACATTGAAACATTGAAACATTGAAACATTGAAACATTGAAACATTGAAACATTGAAACATTGAAACATTGAAACATTGAAACATTGAAACATTGAAACATTGAAACATTGAAACATTGAAACATTGAAACATTGAAACATTGAAACATTGAAACATTGAAACATTGAAACATTGAAACATTGAAACATTGAAACATTGAAACATTGAAACATTGAAACATTGAAACATTGAAACATTGAAACATTGAAACATTGAAACATTGAAACATTGAAACATTGAAACATTGAAACATTGAAACATTGAAACATTGAAACATTGAAACATTGAAACATTGAAACATTGAAACATTGAAACATTGAAACATCGAAACATTGAAACATTGAAACATTGAAACATTGAAACTTTGAACATTGAAACATTGAAACATTGAAACATTGAAACATTGAAACATTGAAACATTGAACGATTGATAGATTGAAAGATTGAAAGATTGAAAGATTGAATGATTACAAGATTGAAAGATTGTAGGTTTGAAAGTCTGAAAGTTTGAAAGTTTGAAAGTTTGAAAGTTTGAAAGTTTGAAAGTTTGAAAGATTGAAAGATTGAATGACTGAATAATTCAGGCATTTAAGGATTCAAAGATTGAAAGATTGGAAGGATAAAGATTGAAAGATTTGTTTTCTAATTTGTTCTCTTTTTGATATTTAAAGCTTTTACCCGAAGCTATTTAAAATAAATTACACTTGCTGGCGTGTTGCCGGTTGTAGCTTAATGGTTAAGATAGTTTCTCATCACGCCGCGGTCTCGAGTTCGATTCCCGCTGTTGACCAAAAAATTAACATGCAAGCGGATGTCATAAAAATGCGTCTGTGTATAAAACATTCGTTGTGCTAACCTACAATGTGCACCGATCGTTAAAACAGGTTCGTAAGGTCTCAATTAAGACGTGGTAAGGACTGTTTACGGCCTCTAAGCCATAGATCTTTGGAAATTAGATCGATTTTTTTTATTGAATGCTAGCAAAAAATGAGGACATATAAAGTGTAGCATAAACTTTTTTTTTACACCTCTTGTGTCATCAGCTATTGCAATGAATATATTAAAATGCTTTTGAATTATTGATTTGGTTTAATTATGTATACTCGTATATTTATCTACTTGTTCATAAAGTGTGTCATATCTCTTTGTATATAAGTCTAACAAACTATACTAGTGTGTATTGCAACATTACCTATAAACATACAAAACCACATAACTTTAAAATTTATAAATGTGGGGCTCCAGTTGTTATATATATACCCTACGTTGACACACATACGTGTATATATCCCGCACATCGAATTCGTCACCCTAATTTTGTGTATATACAATGATTATTTCGTTAGTATTTCATCTTCATATTATCCTCCGTCACTGCCGATAACGCACCGTTGATCCATTAACTCGAAATGATTTGTGACATCCTAATCTATATTAAAGCACATAAACGTATTTATTTGTTGTTGTTGTTTTTTTTGTTCTTTCGTGGCAGCAGAGCTACATGGCAGCACACAAACTCATCTTCTCATCTCGACGAATTTCCAACTTGTTTATTTATTTATACAAATAATGTCGCAGATTAAGATCACTTCTGGCTAATTTAAGATTATTAATTAAATTAGAAACCTAAATTATGTATATACATAATATAACTAGAAAGAGACAAAACGGGAGAATGAAAGGGAAGCATACTAAAAATTTTTTGTTTATAGTAAGGGTGCGAGCGTTGTGTAATATTTTCCATCGATTTTCTACTTAATTCCTAATTTGAGTTGACAAATCCGAAGAGGGTAGGTTTATATCGTGCTGTCAATTTGGCGTTTTTGAGTATCTCATCTCAAAGGGAATCGGATCGATATATACATACCATGTACAGACTTTATATATCTTGGTATGCGCAAATACAATCTAGAAAATAATTTGACAGCTTGAAAGTTCAAAATTTTGTTTGTGTATCGAAGCCTCGAAAAATACAATCAGGGTTGTCGAACATTTAAAATACACTGACTTGTTCAATTCAATACCTATTTTCATTGAATTCATGTCTCTTTCAAGACGAAACGTTGTCTTGACATCAAAATTTCTTCGTTTTATGATACAGATCTGTTTTATCACACCTTAATTTCCTAAGACGTATACTGTGCGCAAATAAGAACAGAAAATTTTTAATTTTGGTGTACAGTCCATAATGTTGGTCATTATCCGTAGACGATGAATCGCGTTAAAAATACGAATGACACAAACACGTTCAACATAAAGGATTTCTTTGGATGTATTTGTATGGAAAAGTGTTATGAATGAAATGAAAAGAAAGCGCCTTCAACAACAATAACAACCAGTCGGGTTATAATTTTATTTTATTTGTGTTAAATCGAATTAAATTAAATCTTTAAGATAGCGTCTATAGAAGACGAGACGTTTCTCTTGTTTGGTATTGGTTTTTGCCATCGTATCCATCGTATATTTATCCAGACATATTGGCGTGAAATTGGATTAGAAGTTAGATGTATTATAATTGGTTTATGTATATGTGTGTCTGTACATACATACATACATGGTTATAATGAAGCGTGAAAAAATGGGTTTTGTTCGATATTTGTGGGTTGCCAGATGGTACACACGATTTTCTTTGTTTCAATAAATTCATCTTCGACGAATCAAAATGAAAATGTGTGACCAAAATCGCAATTTTACTTTGGGGATAGTGTTATGGTCATAAAATGAATTCCAATTTGCAAAGCTTTGAATTTGTACCTTTAGGGGAGAGGTCTACGAACTATATTTGGTCTCGATTTAATCAAGGTTCAACTGTCTCACATGAACATGACGATAGTCTACGCAAATCGGCTCTATAGACTATGGCAACGACGTTGGACGTTAATACAAAATCGCAAATGCGTTGGGACTACTACGGCCCCAGAACAGATTGCAGAGTATAAACACATTCAAAAACAGTATTTCCCTATTTCAGTGTTCTTCGTGACATGGATGAAAATTTCATGATAGCTTCACAATGATCTGTCTGTGGTTAATTTCTACAGCTCTTTGGCCATCGGGTGGAGGTGTGCCGGGACCTCGGCGGTCCAAATGGTCCAAATTGTCGATGACACTTAGGCATAATTGAGGTTCTATGCCGTTAATGTGCCGAATTATTTCATAATTTAGCTCTTGAATTGTTGCTGACTTATCGACGTACATCTTTTCTTTCAAATAACCCCAAAAAAAGAAGTCCAATGGTGTCAAATCACATGATCTTGGCGGCCAATTGACATCGTCAATTGTTTCGTTAGCTGTGTGGCAAGTGGCACTGTCCTGTTGAAACCACATATCGTCCACATCCATATCTTCCAATTCGGGCCATAAAAAAATCGTTATCATCTCACGATAGTGAACACCATTCACAGTAACTGCCTGGCCGGCCTCATTTTGGAAAAAACTACGGCCCAATGATGCCACCAGCCCATAAATCGAACCAAACAGTCACTCTTTGTGGGTGCATTGGTTATTCAATAATCACTCTTGGATTATGATTCGACCAAATGCGGCAATTCTGCTTATTGACGAATCCACTGAGGTGAAAATGTGCCTCATCACTGAAGAATGATTTTCTTCGAAAATTGATCATCCACTGTTGCCATTTCTTGCCACCATTCTGACCATTGACGAAGTTTGGAATGGTTGGTCAAGAGGCCTTAGTTCTTGAGTCAATTGCACCTTATAAGCGTGTAAATGCAAGTCTTTATGCATAATGTTCATCAACGACGAGTGTGAGAGGTGCAATTGTTGGGCACGACGACGAGTTGAGGTGGACGGCTCTTCAGCCACACTATCGCGAACAGCAGCAATATTTTCTGCAGTACGAGCTGTGCGAGCATGCACTGATGTTTTAAAATCTTTAAAAAATGTTTTAAAATGATTTTTCCGATTGTACGCACATTTGGACGATTAAATTGACCGAAATTTTTAATTATTGCTAAAGGATAGAAAATATCTCCGCATAGAAGATATCGTTACCAAAGAACGGATTCCATATGGGCACTAGAAGGGTTGAAACCCTATAATTCTGCTGGTCCTGACCGAATTATTCCTGCGGAGATTTAGAACAATTCGAAGATTATTCTCCCCTGGCTGAAAGTAATATTCAAAGGGTGTTTTAAACTGGTCTGTATTCCGCGGGGGTGGACGGAAGTCAGAGTGATCTTATTCCGAAATAAAGTCTCGTGACTGGGCCCAGACTCAGCATGCTAACTGTAAAGGGAAATATGTGGACACAGCTCTGCATGCTCTAGTTAGTACAGTTGAGAAATCAATATTCCCGCAAGAGTTTTGTTTGGTGGCGTTCCTTGATATCGAGGGTGCCTTTAACAATGTAAAAACGGAGGCAATTCTGAAGGGATGGTCGCTCCTAGAGGTGTATTTCCCTGTTAGTGGGTAAATCAATCACATGCTTGGGTTTCGGATGGTTAAGCTGGGAGAATCTACCATCAGGAGGCAGGTGCTAAGGTAACCCCACAGAGAGGTATCTTGTCTCTTTTCCTCTGGAACATAGCAATCAATGGGTTGCTGTTAGAGCTGGGGAGGGAAGGGATTGGAATGATTGCTTATGTAGATGACGTAGCGATAGCAGTCTCTATGGTTATCTCCCTTAAGCACGGTAAAGGAGATTATCCAAAATGCCCTCCTAATTATAACGAGGTGGGCCATCAAATGTGGACTGGCAATTAGCGCGTCGAAAAATAAACTGGTACTATTTACTAGGAAATATAAAACCCTGGTAGTATAATATAAAACCCTGGCCTCTCTTAAATGGCAAGAGACTAGCTTTGACTGACAAGGCAAGATTTCTAGCCGTTATCTTGAACAGTAAGCTTAGTTGAAAACCCAACATTTTGGAAAGAATAAACAAGGCTAATATAGCCATGTACTCGTGTAGAAACGCCTTTGGAAAGAGATGGAGCCTGAAGCCCGAGCTAGTACACTGGCTATTCAAATCGGTAGTAAGACCTGTAATTATGTATGGGATAGCGTGTGCTGGCCATTTCTTGATAAAATAACGTACAGAAAAGGGATCGAGAAGGTGCAAAGAACGGCCTGCACGCTTATAAGCGGGACGCTGACGTCAACAAGTGCGTTGGAGGTCAAGTTTCAACTTGCCCCGTGGATATTTATGGTTTACGGCCACTCTATCGTGGAAACGAAAGCATTGCAGTTTTTTTACGGATGGCTCCTAACGACACGGTAAAGTGGGAGCTTGGATCTTCTGAGATAAATTTGAAGTATATATAGCAGTCCGTCTCCCTGATCACTGCAGCGAGTACGAGGCAGAGATGATAGCGATTGAGGTGATTGCGTCCTGAACTGATTGCGACATAATGTGGTATACTCGACTGATATCGTAATTTATGTGGACAGTCAGGTGGCAATTAAGTCGCTGGACTATGTTTCTCTGACGTCTAGAGTGAAGTTGGGTTGCCGTTTGTCTTTGAATGAGATGAGTGAGCATTTCAACATTCAGATAGTCTGAGTATCCGGCCACTCGGACGTCATACGATAGCAGGGTGGATGAACTAGCAAGGCATGGTACATCTCTCCAACTGCTACCGGAAAGGGCAAAGTTGGGAGGCCCATTAAGACACTCAATACTATGCTTAAAAAGGAGGCAGTAGCCTCAGCGAACGATAGGTGGACGAACATCCTCTCATGTAGATTAGCAAGGCAAGTCTGGCCAAATTTGGACTTAAAACGCTCAAAAACACTAAGCTTTCTACGAAGACGTGCACTAAAAATGATCGTGGGGATACTCACAGGACATTGCCTACTTGAAGAAGATGCGAGGAGGCTAGGACAAGAAGCAGATGACTTTTGCAGAAGCTGTATGGACGAGGAGGAGGAAGAGACGATTGCCCATCTCCGAAGCTCATGGTTATAGGGAAGTAAGATCCTGCGGTATCAGAACGGACCGTCGCTGTTCTAAGTGTGCTGAAGCGGCTACTCAACCTAACCTAACCTAATGGGTAAACTTCACATGCTTGGTGCCGACCTCCTTTCAAAAGGGTACATTTTTAAGAATCAAGCACTTCAAAATATTTTTTCAATTTGCATAAAACATATTATGTATTATGTACGTACATGTACTATAGTATGCCCATCAATTCCACATTACATATTCCATCAAAAACAAACGAAATCACAATTTCTAATAACAGTTGTCAATGCCATCACATTAAGTATCTAGCAACATTTGACATTACAGCGCTCATATCCATATCGTCGTCAGATTTTCTTCGAAATGGTACAATATCAAAAATGTATCTTAAGTACACAAATTATTATTTTTAGTACATACATGTGTATGTATGGTATGTATGTATGTATGTACAGTCGTCGTTCGGCACAAAAGCACAGTAAAAATAATTCGATCAAACAAAAAATAAAAAATTAATAAACTTTTTATTTTTTGTTTATTCTGTTTTGGTATTTGAAACGCACAGTGGAAAAAAAGCTCCACTTGTGCTTTTATTCTATTTGGCGATATATATAATATATGGATATGATTCGCGTACATACATAATATTTTCATTCCCTTTTATTTTGCCATGTTGGAAAATATATATTTTCATATTTGAATTAAATTATTCCAAAAAAAAAAAATTATAATAATAAACAAACGGCAGTCAACAAAGTATCAGTTTCCATTGCTTTTTGCGCGCGATATACATTTTTTTTTGTTTTTCCTCGGAAAAACAAGAAAATCATACACATATATATTGCTCCTGGTGAATGGTGCGTGCGGTGGTGTATATGTACTTATAATATGCATAGTATACGGATGGATAAGTTATAAATAATGTAATAAAATGTATAACAAATTATATCATCGGTACATATACGTATGTACGAGTCGGATACGAGAATGTCTGCCAATGGAAACTAAGTTTTGAGCGGTTGTTCGAGAATTCAACGGAAAAATGGAAATTCAAAACACAAACAAAAACGTAATGATAATAATAATATTATATGTGTATGTGTGTGTTTGTAAATTTTCATTTTTATCTGTTTATCGTTGTAACATATGCTAATGTTAAATGATATGATTTTCAGGGATTGAAATATATACAAAATAAACAATGAAAATGAAAACTCGAAATTTGATTGTACAGGGTGTCTCAGTAAGAAGTTGAGATTTAAAATATTTCCAAATTTTTTTTTGTTTGAAAATACCTGAGCTTATTTGGATACTCGATATCGAATAATCGAACGACTTTATCGAAAAATCGATAAAGAATAACAAAGCAATCACGTATTAAACATAAAAAGACGGAGAATATCTCTTATTTGCAACTACTCAGCAATTCGATGGCGAACGTTATTCGTTCGATCATGCCCGAATTTATGTTCGTTGTTAGTTGTGTTAACGAACCCACAACACTAAAAAATGTAGGCCAAAATAACTTATAATCGAAATCGTGTCAATTTTCATTGTAAATGCCAACGACAGCATTAAATGATTTCGTTAAATATAAGTTTCGGAGAAGATTTCTAGATGGCATACCAATACGTTTTAACGAGAACAATAGATGGCACGCGAAGTAATTTTTAAATGAAATGACATAATTTAAAAAAAACATATTTGTTTATTTATTTATTTTATAAATATACGCCCATTTACTTTTCAATTTCGATTATAAAATTAATTTTTTTTTAATTTTAAATTTTGGTTTCGTTAATAATTCGTTGAATATAAAAAACTGCAGTTTAAAAATGTAAACATTTCGTTCAACTACTAGTGCCATCTAGTGCCATCTTTTAATCTTCTCCGTAATTACATCATGTTGGCACATAATATCGACGCGATTTCCCTTATAGTTGTTATAAGTTATTTGTGTAAGCCATACAAAATGGAAGCTGCTTTATTACTTACGTAGTCATATACAGGGTCATTCAATAAGAGATACGATGACACATAGATGGCGTTACTAGAATTTCTTTCCACATGACTTTTTGTTAGTAGTAACCTTCAAACGACATGTACATAAATTTGACAGCAATCTGACTATTAATGTCTGAGTTATAGCATTTTGTGTGAATCACTTTTATTTACTTGAAGGTGCACAAGCTAGCTGATATTGTAAAGATATGATATGGTAGTGTTTTTACCATTTTACACAATAATTTGGGTATGCAAATACAGACTGGGGCCGCGTGAGCTGACAGTTGACCAAAAACAACAACGAATCGATGCTTCAGAGGAGTATTTGGCGCTGTTAAACTGCAATTAAATGGTATTATTTCGTTGATATGTCACAATGGATGAGACATAGCTTCAAAATTACACATCAGAATCCAAAAACAGTTAACTGAGTGGATAGCAGTCGACGACCCGAATCCAAAAGACGCAACAGGCCGGTAAGGTGATGATGTCTGTATTTTGGAATGCGAATGGAAAAATATTTATCAACTATCTCCAAGAAGGAACCACCATCAACAGCGACTATTACTGAGCACTTTTAGATCGATTGAAGGCTAAAATCGCAAAGAAACGGCCACATTTGCAAAAAAAGTGTGGTTTTACCAAGACAATGCACCGTGTCACAAAACGATTATAAAATTCCAATTGCTTACCCAGCCACCATATTCTCCAGATTTAACCCCCAGCGGCCATTTTCCTGTTTTCATCTGTCATTCTCAAGAGAATGGTTGCTGGAAATAAACTGAAGTCCATTGATGAAGATAACGCTGAAAATGAGGACTATTTTGACGAGAAAGAAAAATCGTTCTATAAAAATGGTATCGAAAAGCTGGAAGATCGCTAAGCTCGTTGTATCGCCCTCGAAAGCAATTTGAATAATAAAATCGAGTTTTGTCAACATATGGTTTTTTCTTACTTATCTAACGGACTTATTGGATGACCTATTATAAAACCGCAGCCTGCCTTCTTGTGGTTATTGGTCGACCCTGTTAGCCTACGGGTAACATAACGAGCTCTGGAGTGCGAGTGATGTTGAAGTTAATGTAAACAACCACTTCAGTCACTCAAGCTATACTGCATACGTCGATATCTGCGTGGCTAAAATGAGCACTCCGAGTTAGGTAATTTTCTTGTTTTCCAACATAGACCTCCAATGATAATGCAGAAATCTGTCATAATTGGCCGTAATTCTAGCGCTACTCGTGGGAAGAAAACAAACATGTGCGCTGATTAAATCTAATCAAATCAACCTCAGTGTGAAAAGTTCGGATGGTGGCCCGCAGGTGACAATGACGAGTAGCGGGGTCAGTGAAAGTGAGAAGAAACAAAAGACGGCCCAGTTTCCAGTGAGACTGCGAAAACAGGATACCTCTTTATACAAACAGACGTTAGTATACAGAGCGGGAGGTAAACGGGTATCATCACCAACTTAGTACGGGAAATTTTTATAAAGACACACGCTATCTAATCAACCAAGATTTGCGTTAACTGAAAGAGCCCGATCCAAGACTTCAATGTTTGCTGGGTGCTTTAAAGCGGGAGAAATGGCATTCATACAAGGACTCGATACGACTCAAGTTATTGTGTATACATATAAATATTTTACAACATCCAAAAATACAACCCTGCAGCAGTTTGGCAAGTTAGTCTCGTTTATGGAAATGCAATTCGAATTAGCAAAAGGCTACAATACAACGGCAAATGCTCGAGAATCGTTAAAATTACTCTGTATAGTGGAATAAGAAATAGCCATGGACCACCCATCAACTTCAGATGGCTGGAAGAAAGTGTGGATCGATTTCAAATATAATATAAAATAAAAAGTTAAAGAAAATAACAAAAAATTACAGATACCGGTGGCGACTCAGGACACATACATTCTTTACACTTGAACAAATTGTTATGCGTGTTAAAGATTTAAGAAAAGCAGTTAATGGAATAGCTGGCACTTTTTTATTTGCTGATACACAGGATTGTGTACCAATCAATCCAATTTCACCACCATCTGAATTACAAATGTCAATGTATCTGATGAAAACAGCGATCAAATAATTCAGGTATCAAATAATAGGACAAATAATCGTCTGAACCAAAATGTAACCACTGAAATTTAAAATTCAGCCATATGATTAATTTTAGGAGACGTATGACCATTACGTTTTTTTTTCGATCATATTACCTAATAGCAAATCGAATCGAATTCCAAAATAGACTTGCTGCTTATTTATGGCCTACTCCATTCGGTCGGTCCAATTTCTGAGCAGATTTTCGATTGTTCGCGGATCTATTTCGATAAGGTTTCTTCAATATTGGCTTTCAAAAGCTCAATTGTTTGTGGATTGTCCGTATAACACTTCTCCTTCATGTCACCATCAGTCATTTCGACTGATAATGGCGCAATCGAATTTATGACGCAGTTTCACTATTGTAACGCCCGATGTGTGGTATGGTGCACCATCTTGCTGGAACCAAAGATCGTCCAAACCAATATCTTCAAGATATGGCCACAAAAATGAAGTTAACATGTGGTGGATATTGCGGTTGTTTTTCCAATCCCCAAATGAAACAAAATTGTTTGTTTACGAACCCACCTAAATGAAAATAATCTTCGTCCGAAAAGATGATTTTTTGAGTACATTTCTCCATCAATTTCGAGTTTGCCGCAGGCCTACACAGTGAATCGAAATCGAAGCGAATGGTCACGGGTTTTCAATTGCTTGACCAATTGAACTTTATATAGGGCCACAAACCAAGATCTTAACGCAGAATGCGTTGCATGGCAGACCGACTGAGGTTTATTTCCGATGCACGAGACGAAGAGATGTTCTCGGTCGTTGGTACACATTAATGGACACTGCGGCGATATTTTCGGCTCAAAGAACACGACGAGCACCGGTAGGCATTGGATTGTCGACTAGGTAGACTGTATCACGAACTTTATGCACAAACTTATTGATACCGTTGAGTGCGAGTCCTGTGTTTGGACCAAATTCTGTACTACATTTTCTTTCGATTTCGAACCAACTGTCTTTGTTGTGCAAGTAAATTTCCAACATTTTTCACTTTTGTTGAAGCCAGAGCCTAAATAACCGATATGTCAAATCTGAACCGGTTATTGACACACCCTATACATTGTACTGTGAAGTTCCGTGAAACTTGAAATGGTGAAGCGCTGTATTTAAATTTAAATAAAAACTTGAATATTTTAGACATTTCGACAAGTTTCAGGGGTTTTTCGATAAGAAAATAACAATCTTGAATATATAAATAAAAAACAGAATAATTGAGATATTGGGCTAAAATGTATGCAATCAAACTTAACTATGGAATATGATCTCGACTATATGTTCACTGCGATTCAAATCGAACGTTGGGTTGATTCTTTTAAGACCATTTTCCGTTCCTCAGCTCTTCAAACGTTGTTAGCTTGATGGTGTACACTAACGACTGTTTGACCAGCTAGGTAGCTTGCAGTGCCATCTTGTTGGAACCATATATCGCTGATGACAACTTTATTCAATTCAGGCCCAAAGAAGCAGGAAGTACATAAATTCATCTTTTTTTGTTAGAGGTATTTCTCTATGGAATTCTGTTCCATACAGTATTAGGAGCTTGAGATCTGCCGATTCGTTTAAATCGAGGTTTCTTGAATGGCGTGTCTGAATGACAATATAATTAGTTTAAGTTAATTATTAAGATTTTTTTTATATATTGTCTGATCCCTGCTGCTCATCCTATTGTAAATGAGCTTGTACTCAAAATGGGATGTGCGTGCTTGGTGTTGACCTTTTGTAGTAAAAAATTTAAGAGGTTTTTATGCCTAATGGAAGTAATAATTTTTTTACAAGTTACTTCCATATGCGCTTTTCCTTCTTAATCAAAATTATAAACAATATATAAATAAATAAATAAATAAATAAATACATAGCATGATATCCTTAAAATCGCCATATCTCAATTAGCATGTCAATGCAAATGCTCAAGTATCCTCACATTCCACCGATTGTGTTGTGAATATTAATCGCCAACAGTCTATCAGTTACCACTATAACACTATCAATTTCAGTTGTGACAATTTTATCCTACAACCGTACCATAATGTGAGCGTGTAGTATAGGCCTAGTTTGCTATAACATTGCATAACTCATATTAATGCGTCAAAGTCCAACCCTCACATCCATACATAACAAGACAAGAGGTGTGCTGAAAACTCTGTACAATTTTAACTTATCCGTATTTGTAAAATATCTCGATTTCAGAAGTGGATGTAAACGATCTAAGGTCTTATTACCTGTATCAAGGCAGACTAAAATCCAAACCAATGAATGCTGCATATACGGTTCCAATGCATTAAATACTATTTGAAGTGGGACACGTACATTTTCGGTCTTCAACCAATTGATTGCCTCGCTTTATATACACTTTACTACGCACAGCTGTCTGGAGGGACGGCTGAAAATTGGAGTTTCAATACTAAAAATTGCAATTACCGATTCAACATTATGGTAGTTATTCTGTTGTCTTGCTTACAGTTTTAGACCATTAGTCAAAAACAAATTCGTCCAACTAAACGTTCTCGTAGTTTCTTCAACATCGCGAATCTATTTTACAATCGCAATTGAATGAACACAAATAAATCTTAAAAATTCATTGCCAAATATTTCAGGACAGCTACTACTGGAAGTACAAATCACTATCATCTAATATACTTCATTTGCTGCAATCGTACAATAGAACTGATGATGTTTTAATTTGTAGCAGTTCAGAAAAAATATATCTACCCCGTCACTCAGGCTCTCTCAGTTGGCCCATTGTATAACATTTCTTTCGACAGTATTACCTATTGCGTGGTTTCTTATGTATCTGTGTCGTTTCTGGTCAGCGATTAGGTTTCTTTATGATACAAATAATCATATAGTTGTGTTCATAACCCACTGATTTTCTAGTCAGACACTGATGTTCTCGGTACCTTCAGCTGCAGGCAGATACCAACCAACTATATATAGTCTAGTAATGTGAGGATGTGCTTCATTAATATTTCGAACGAAACGAGGAGTGAATTCTGCCACAATAATCAGAGCGTATTGTTGGAGGTGGCTTAGTCTGGTTGGATCACCCGCATTCGAGAAAAAATAGACTGTAAAAATGTAAACCAACCAAAAAAATTGGACACCAGAAATGCAACACACTTTCTACCTGAACACGATATTAAGAATCGTTGATTGGAACGTATCTCGATAACTGGAGCTCGTTGCTGTTAAAGTAATTCCATCGGAAGACATACCAACACATACAGAGATCTTGTGTCATATTGTCTATATATTATTGCATACAGATGGAATACGCTTAAAGTAAGCCAACTTGTGAATTGTATGTGTATATGCGCCCATTGATGTAAGTCAACCTCAATAAGACTCATTTTTCAATAATTTGAAATATTATCAAAGAAGCGTTAGTGCAATTAGATGTGAAATTATATTGGGATTCGTTGGTGCAACAGTAGCTTCTTTCAGCAGTATTAAGAAAAGGCTCGTGATCGGATAGTTTATGACTCGGTATGTGCCAGTAATCACCACTTGGTTAGATTACTAGACCGTAACAGACAAGTCATTGACTATAGGGGAGTATCCAGAATGATCTGATAAGATTACGTTATAGTTGACAGTGGCTTCATGGTTAAAAGAGCAATCTGGCATCTTCAGAGGATGGATTGCTGCCGGTCGTATAACGTATTATAACGTTTACCGGTTCCTGCTTATAACGTTGCTCCAAGCGTGAGTTCAAACATAATGAATCTTAACATTACATTTAAGAAAATTTCAGAGACCCAGAGTCTGTCTAAATAGATTGTGATATGTTACCAAACTGAAGATAAGAAACATCTGCATTGCAATTATATTGTGTGACGCCCATAAATTTAAATAAAACAATTAATCATGTAATGATAATTCTTATCTCTGATTTGACGTCATTGCACATAATAGACGAGATAAGATGAATATGGTATGACGAATATAGTATACCGTCTAGACCATAAAAAACTAATACGACGACAATCTCAACCCAAGCGAATAAAAAAACATTGAAGAAGGCAAATTTTTTTAGCTTTGATCAATTATTTTGTAAATTCAATGTCTATCGAACGACATAAAATCGAATAGACTTTGTGTACAAGTGGTATGAGTTTGTATGGCTTCCAAATCAATGTTCAGAATTGCATTTAATTTAATTGGATTTTAGCTGACATAATTATTTTGTTTTGTTTTGCCTCGTTCTGGCGCTAAGAATTGAAATACCTTGTCCAGATATCTATTACTCATATCTCAAATATACGCGCGTGCTTATTTAGGTCGTCATCTTAACATTACCAATTTAATTATAGAAAATTGAAAAAAAAAATTCAATTATTTTTGAAGCATTTAAATGTTTGGAATTAATATTATTATTATTATTTTTGAATATTAAATAAGGAATTAAAATCAATTTTTAATTATTGTTTATACTTTTATTTGCATTTTAATGTATATAATTACCAAATTAAAATTTTGCTAATTAACAAACTCTGTGGGATGTGCAGTGCGTGCGAAGGGTATAATTTCGGCAGGATAATTTTTTCAAACTATCAAATTATTATAATTAAATCGTTTATTTTGCAATATATACATTTTAAACAATGGTGCTTTATTCCAAACACACGATACGATATTATTGAGTCTGTAATTATCTTTATGAATAGTTCTTGGGTCTGGTTATAGAGGCCAAAACAAGTCGCTGTGGCTTGAACGCAGAAAATTTGAACTTTCCACTCCGCGAGACCAACGAAATACATGATCAAGGTGTTCTTTAGTTATCTAAGCAAGCCATGTCTTGCCATATATATGATTAATTAACTCACCTCAGTTTCTCTATTCTACCTATTATTTACGAACTAACGCCGAAATTAAATCGAGAACGTAGACGTCCGAAATTAATAAGGCCATTGCACATGACAGTCTCTACATAGTACTGGCATAGAATATGAACTGCCCCATGTGTTCTGCACTTCGACAGCTTGTTCATTCAGTTCACTGATCTTGATCGAATTTATTGATTTCTAGGGCTGTAGGACCAAACGCTAGACAAGATTCATGAATTCTCGGTGACAGACACCTGGCAAATCGTTACTAAACTACTGTTAGCAGACAATCACAATTCTAATATACTAATCTGCAATCACAAATCAGCGTTCTCTAGTCCGCAACATCTATCGGTTCTGCTGTATCTTGATTAAAATTAAAAAAAAATTCTTAAATAAATTCATTAGATATTCGCTCAGGAATCTGAAACAATTAATTTAATTAATACGGTATGATTAATCAAGTACCAGCCAACCATTACGACAATGTTTCCATTCAATTCAATTCAATTCTGGAACATGCTCAACAGAAAATCAAAATAGGCACCTGAGAACTTACACTCCAAAAATATACACCAATTATGCAAATTAGGAATGTTAGTCACAGAAACGAGTAAGGTGACAATCCTCAGCAGAACATTTTCCAATTACATAATTAGTAAAATAATATAATTTGTTAGAAAAATCTGTATCATTTTCATATTAACTACTTTTTTTTTATCTCTAATCTGTTTTGGGGCTCCGTATGCCTATAGGTCTAACTGTCATAACCATCTGCACATTGCATAGCTCCATGCCGTGGCATGGAAGATAGGTCGACCCATGAGTTCTGCACTCCAACAGAGCGTCATAGTTGTGTTCATTCACACCACAGATCGTAATCTCATGGTGAAAAATTCCTTTTGCATCGGGTTTCAAACCCAGTACCTTTCGCTCCAACTGCAGTTTTAACCACTGCGCCACCTGTGATTAACGACTTAAGATTGTTAGACATTGGTTATTATTGTTATTTGGATAGATGAGTCTATATATGGTATGTCTTATTTCATCATGTATTTGACTTCACTGATCGTGATTGAATGATGAAATATCACTGCCTAACACTGCCGAACTTTTAACTTTATAAGAAAAGTCTTTGTAGAACTTGTGTTAAAATTGCGCGTCAGATACTGAATAAAGTATCTCACAAACTGAAGTTATATGGAGAAATTGAGCATTTTTGTTTATTCAGAGCCTACTTGAGTTACTACCTAAAAAACAAATTTATACGAAAATTTCCAAGCAAAGCTATTAGTTAGCAAAGCTAACTACATTAGGTTCATTTTGCGTAATTCAAAAGTATAGGCAGAGTGATTATTGTTAAGATTTACTCGATTAAACTAGTTAAGTCCTTCTTATTCCATTATCGTCCAAAAGTTCACGAAAGCAAATATCACGAAAAGTAAGCGCCGGAGATATTTTACACAATATGACAAAAGTGGAGAATTACTATCAAAGAAACGGGATGAAAAACTCCCACTATTCTTGGTGGCGTATCGTAATGCAGAGACGATACCACGAGAGAAACGCCAGAATAATGTTTGGAAGATAAATATAACTTCCTAGCGATTAAAACCTAGTGCTCACTACTCAGATCAAAGCGAAATGAAATTTTATCGAGGTCTCCAAAAATTTATTTATTTTCACGTGAAATAGAAATGAATTTTTTTTTGTTTAGAGAATTTTGATGTTTGACACTTATCAGAGAAATACAAATTACAATTACAAATCGAAATATAACAAATGTAATTCCAGAACTTTATAACAGCTATTTAGAATACATCAGAAACGTAAATGTCGAAATTTTACATGAGAAAAATGGATTGGATCATTATTTTCATGTGCAATTTATTTGTAGAGTTTGTGCGCGACATCTATCATGCATTGAGAAAAATATAGCCTGTTTTTGCTGATAAACTGAGTACTGCTTAGCCAAAACTGAAATCAAACCAATCAAAAGAATAAATCATATCAAAATAATTATGAGCTTGAAAAAGTTATGTTTTAACAATATTGTTGAAAATTTATACTCCAGACAGTAAAAATGTTATTAGTATGCTATTACCAGTTACAGGAAATGCTTCTTTTCTCCATTGTTCTGCCCCTCTCGCATATCTCTTGGACCAATCGTCCTTACTTCAAGGAGAAATACATTCAGATTTCCACTTTATATCTCATTAGTTTAACGAACATTATGTTACTTTTGTGTGAGGTTTATCCTATCAAACCATAAAGAAGATGTTCCCGTCTATATCACAACATTTGTGAACGCTGTTGTTTTTTCTGTAGCTTCACACATTCAAACTCAGTCTGACTATAATTTCTTCGATGATCATTTTGTGCATCATCATATACTGAGGGTTGGTTTTTCTTGCTGAACCGTCACTGGTATTCTTTCGGTGAAATAAATCTCAACTGAGGTTATTATAGTGATCCAACGCTATCTACTACACACAAGTATTCCTTTATTAGTATTACCTAACGTACTGATTGAAGACAAGGGGAAACAATTGAGCAGGTAGTCTATATAATCAGAATTATCACAGCAAATTCAATCAAATAATGT
Organism: Tipula lateralis; assembly: GCA_963932295.1. Lineage (NCBI taxonomy): Eukaryota > Metazoa > Arthropoda > Insecta > Diptera > Tipulidae > Tipula > Tipula lateralis. The sequence goes on along the minus strand of OZ010736.1, from coordinate 64,277,935 downwards.
GACAAAAAATTTAAAATAGATTCGGGCAAGCTCATAGTTCCCTTCGTTTTCAATCGCCTCATTGTCTAGTTTTGCTACATTAGTATGAGACATTTTAAAAGTCGTTGACAAACTTAATCGAGAAACTTTACTATCAGGATGTTATCTCACTTATCGAAATGGGCGACATCGCATTCTGATAGTTGAAGGATATATATAGAGATTTTTCATCTGTTTTCAACACATCTGTGATCTTCTGTTGAAATCCTTTACTAGTTCATCTGATCAGTTTAAATTGACTAACAAGGTTGTAATGCAAAGTACAAGCAGGCTTCTATACGGGTCGAAAACAGATTACAAACAATCTTGAATCTGTATTTATGATGAATCTTCTTTCAAATAACATTAGTGTTCAAATAACTATGTGTTTAGTTAAAGAAATGGAGAGAGTTAAAATACTTACTTTAACATGGTATGGTAACTTTTGCTCCAGCCTTGAAGTAGGCTTCATCTGTTCAAATAGATTCGTCTAGTTGATTTATATTATTCATCAAAACTGTGGAAAATGTTTAGAGCTATAAGGTATAGTTAAGATAAAATCTGTGGTAAAACAACGAATAGTAAGTGATACAAAAATGAAGAGAGACAGAGAGAGAGAGAGAGAGAGAGAACGAGAAAGAAAACGAGAGAAAGAGATAGAGAGAAAGAGGGAGAGAGAGAGAGAGAGAAAGGGAGAGAGAGAGGAAGAGAGCACGATTAACGAATCACTGGAACTTAAACGGATTAGCTTGGCAAGTATAGAGCAGTTGCTGCCATGGAGTTAAAATACTTCTCTAAGTCAGGCAAAGGTTTTATTGGGTGAGATATCTGAACGACGTTAAGCAATGGTGTCGACAATGTGATACACAATATTAAGAAACTCAAATGGCCCCTATGAACCCACACTCAGTCCATGACATGTTGAAGAATTTCAACCAAACCAAGAGAGAATATCTAGACCACTAAAATACGCCGACCAACAAGAGACAAATTGAACCAGTTGCCTTACCAAGTTCGAGGCTGAATCAAGATTGCTTTGATGACAAAATGAAGGCACGTTACGACATCAACGATAGTGCTGAACAGTTTTAGGAAAAACCACTGATGTAATTTTACAAGCCGCAGAGGTCGAAAGGAAGGAACATTTGAATTGGGCAAGTCTAAACACCATCATCAAATAGACAAAAATGAAAGTTGTGTATATTCAAAGATTAACGCCGTGGAAGATAACTTGATGTTTCTGTTCTCGCCTATACTCTGGGTAATCTAGCGAATATGCGTATTAATAAATAAACTTAGTAAGGTTATCAAGCGTCGTAAGAAGCAAATGGCCGAGTGGTTCTAGTACGTTTGTGTGAATCCTACCGGAGACATTAATGTTGTATTTTGGTTTTGGAGACGGTTAGTGTTATCTCTTGTCACGAAGCCTCAAGGGACGGTCAAGGCTTAGAAGCCGTAAACGGCCCTTTACTGCGTCTCAATTGAGACCTTATGAACGACATTTTAACGTAATGGTGCACATTGAAGATGGTCAAGCCTAACGAATGTTTATACACACAAAAGATTTTTATGTCATCCGTGGTGCATGTTAATTTTTGGTCAACGGCGAGAATCGACCTCGAGACCGCGGCGTGATGAGAAACTCTCTTGACCGTTAAGCTACAATCGGCTTCCACTACTACAATGAAAATATTTTCAATTTATCCACTCAAGTTTATGCACCACTGCATTGACTGTTGCAGCAGAATAGAATGAACGAGGAGTAGGAGTATTAGCAATGCTAAATCCGTAACGGACCAACCAAAAAAGTGTTAAATTGCTTTAAGAAAAGTTAATACTGGTGGATAGTCTCCAACAGTGGCATGCAGCTAGTCTAGGATAAATAGTGAAAGCAGTAAAGTGTGAATTGTATGCATAAGATTAGTGACATCCACCACCAGTAGCAACCTAGAAATAAATATTATTGAACCATTTGCTTTGTTAAATTAACTAAGAGCTTATTTAATTTTACCAAATTGATTAAATCAACAGTAAATGTGTGTCGGAAGATCAGAAATCTGTACAAACGAATGTTCGTGGATAAATACATTGTTGGGCGTGTAAATTACACGATGTAATTTACACAGGTTTTTTCACGTAAAAACCCGTTATTTGCATAAGGCTATTTTTTACATTCTATAAATGTAAAAAACGTAAAAAACGATATTATGTAAACCTCTTACTAAAAACTCACATTAAAGCATAATCTGCAAAGGATTTAATGCCAAAATGATTGATAGGTCATGCTTTAGCATTTTCTATGTGTACTGAATATCGAGATCAAGCCAGCATATACCCTTTTGCTCAATGTGTGGTTTCTATCCGCACCGAGCTGACCTTAGGACACCTTCGTTATTATTTGAAAGATGTACCACCCCAGTCAAACTTCCCATCTGGCAGTGTCCTTGAATTAAATCATACCTAAATAAATAGTACAAGTACCATAAATCCATATTGATATTTGGGATCTATAAACGTAGTGAGAACACATCTATCACATAAGTGAATAGATTCTGTGTGCACTTGTTCAAGATCAAGTAAGTAAGGAAACAATAAGAGTAGTGGTATTTTATTTTTGATCTAGTAAACTAAATCTCTCACTTATGCTACACCTTTTATGTCTCCTAACAGTGACAGACTAGAGTAAAACTTAACAGGGTCTTCTTTCCCCGGTAATTTTTCCAAGCCCGTTCCCTTGGCTGTGGTTTCGCTAGATAGTAGATTGTGACCGTGGGAATCTCGTTAATCCATTCATGCGCGTCACTGATTAGATGACGAGGCATTAAGCCATCTTAAGAGAGTCATAGTTTCACGTTAATTTTTTCACGTTGACAGAGCACTTGGCAGAAATCTCATTGTGTTATCACCCGCTAGGGCCATCACAATGCTTTGTTTTAATTAGACAGTCGGATACTCGGATTCCCCTGGTCCGTGCCAGTTTTGAATTAATTGGCGTTTTCCTTCGAATCTGAGGATAGTATATTACGTACCTTCACTCAAATGAAAAAATACTATAAGTCATATTATCACATCCGCCATCTCAATTTTCAGAGCCAATCCTAATCCCAAAGTTACGGATCTAATTTGCCGACTTCTCTTACCTACATAAATCTATCGACTAGAGACTCTTCATCTTGGAGACCAGTTGCGGATATCGGTACGATCTGTTTAGAATTTGCGTAACCCTACCATAGATTTTCAAGTTCCGAAGGGAGAATACCGACACAACAGTAAATGTCTTTTTACATGTAAAAATCTTCACACATAATTGTGTGAAATAAATACAGCTTGAAGTTTGACTAAACTCTGCGTCTTTTAAATTTTGACTTCAATAATCCAGATACAAACTGATCGAAGGTGATTTTCACTAGTATTGTTGTTACGCTCTGTTTGTAACAAATAGCGGTCTTCAGGGACCTCTTGATTCAGAAGAAGCCAGTGTTAACAGATTAAATGGTGCAGTGGCTAAAGTTATTTTTTTGAGCTGAATTTACTGGTTTTGTGTCCCAACAAGAGTGGGAAGATGCTAAAAATAAGCTTTCATACCCTAATACAATGTCTAAGTGAACACAACTATGAAGCATTGGTGGAATGAAGTTAGGGTAAGTGGAACTTACAGAATGGAGCTATATATATGCAAGGTGCAGATAGTGTAATTCTGTAGATTTGTGTGTGTGGATGAATGGTAGCTTTTAGATATCGCCTCAGCTGATATCTATTTTTATTTCAATTATTCTGAGCTTACCACGGGTGGGGGCTAATACCAGAATGAAATAAATTTGAGCACGGTTTAAGCTATACTGACTTTATTGTGTTATTAACATGTTATATATATATATATATATATATATATATATATATATATATATATATATATATATATATATATATATATATATATATATATATATATATAAAAAATTTGTTCTTACTAATTACACTAACAATATGAAATACATTGTAATATTGCTTATAAGCATTTTTGAACGAGTTTTGATTGAATTGAACATCTTCGTTGGTCTCAGGGGCTATCTTCATTAGGAAACGCCCAGGTGTTAGCATTTCAAAGTTCTCTGGATCATCGCACAAAACAGCTAATGGTCGAGAGTTTAAACATGCTCGATTTGGACTGTCAATGTTGTTACTTCCTCAAACGTTAATGGTGTCTCCTCTATTACCTTTTTCAAGTGTGTCTGCCTGATTTTATGCCTGCCTCCCATACACCACTAAAATGTGGTGTAGCAGGAGGTATAAAGTGCCAAGTTGTTTCATCCTGCTGTAACAAACCTGCTAGTTCTGGTTCTAGATTTGCTATCTTTCTTCTACGTTGTTTTATTAATCGCTCAGAACCAGACAAGTTAGTTGCGTTATCGGAATATATGTCTGTGCACAACCCCCTTCATGATGTAAATCTCCGATAGGCTGCTATAGATGCTTCAGTTGTTAGTCCACTTACTACTTCCACATGTATGGCTTTTGTAGCCATACATACATATACCGCAATGTACCCTTTGTATTTTATGTCTGACCTCTTCCTGTTTTGTATTTTAGTTTAATTGGTCCGGTATACTCAATTCCCACTTTGCTAAATAGCCGCGAAGGAGTCATTCTGCAAGTGAGTAGGTCACCCATTAGATGGTTTGAGGGGTTTTGTTTATATCTGAAACATGTAACACATTTCTGTATAATGTGACGTGTCAAATTTCTGCCCTTTATTATCCAGAACTTATTGCGTAGATTTGCCAATGTTATTTGAAGGCCTCCATGAAGTGTTCTCTCATGCATATCTTGAACTATTCACTTGCTTAGTTTGCTTTCCTTTGGTATGATTATTGGCAGCTTTTGGCTTACTGGAAGTTTGGCTTTTTGTAAACGTCCACATAACCTTAATATCCCATCCTTGTCTCTTGTTGGATTCAACGTTTTATTATTCATAATTGCCTGAAGTTTTTTACGAAAATATTTACGTTGTTGAATTCTAAGTATCTGAATTTCAGCTAGCTTCAGTTCTGGTACTGTTATTTCCTTTAATTTTTGTCGTTTGTTTATAAACGTGATAGTCTATGAATCTTTGACAATACACGAGAATACACTTTAGTTTGTTCATGCGATCACATGCGATTTTGTCAATTAATTCTTGGAGAGCTGCTATCGTTATTGGTGATAACCAAACAACAGGAACCAATAGTCTTGATGAATCAGACAATAGTAAGTGTTTTGTTGATTTTTTAAGATTTAGTTTAGTGACATCAAATTCAAAAGTGTCTGCTTCAGAACTATAAAGATTTCCGAATGTTTTTATTATGTGCATAGTTATTATTTTCATCCATTGCCAATTGCAATGTTCTTACCGCGAGGAATAATGCTTCTGTTGTTCCATATGTGACTGTTTTTAACCTGTATTCTTCTATTGGCTGTGAGAGATTTTTTCGCCACAATATTCGTTGTACGTTTTGGTGGCTAGGATGCATCCAGATTTGCCTGAATGTCTTTTCTTCGTCGGCTGTTAATACGAACTTGTGCGTTCGCCACCTCATTATAGTATCAATTAGATCACTCTGAATATTAGATTCGTTCATCATTATCTTATTCCAGTATAATCCTGAGGGCGTTTTGCTGGATGCATCAAATACTACCCCAAGAACAGTAGCATAGTTTGATAGATTTGATTTATCCTTTTAAGGACATAAACAGCATAGGCCAAATTAATACTTTAAAAAAGTATTTTAACGTGTATATTAGCTAATGTTGAATTATGAAATAGTAGTTAGATCACAAAATGCCTATGCTAGAGAATATTTATCTCACTGCATCTTTATTTCCAAACCACTTAAGGAAAGAGTACTATAAAAAGAGGGGTAAATTTGACTGCGAGTCCTCTAATTTATAAGGTGACACAACTGCACTTATCGTTTATGATTCATCTTATATACTTAGTGGATGGTTAACTGATTTCGGAAGGTACTATAAGACAACTATAATACAAACAAGTGTCTTGTGTTGGAAATTTTGTCATCCTCGGAGATACTTTTGGTGGGATTGGATATAGATATAGTCTATAGCTATGTGATGCAATGAATAAAACCTAATCATAAATTTTAAAAGCCAACTATATAAACAATTAAACTAACAAACCAATTTTTTTTCTTCTAGGTAAGATGACTAAAAATTCCCACCAGCATTGATTCGTGTAAGTTAATAATCGTTCTATTGAAACCGACATCTCTTGTTATTATAATGCATAACAGTGTCATTTTGACCTAACAACTAACTATATAAAACTTATCCACTTAACTCAAAAATCGGTGGTTATACTCGTTCATGCATATAGAGATGTCGATAAAACCGATAATTTAAATCCAATAATCGGATTTTGATTAAACAAAACTTTATAATAGAAATCGTAATCTCGATTATAGAATAAACAAAAAACAACAACACTAATAATAGTTATTAAAACATAAAACTATAAAATATAACAACGATGCTAATCAAAAACTATATAATTTTCTCGCTCCATCGAATCATCGTATATGTTACCTATGTACATGTATGCTCACACATAAGTGTTGACTTTAAAACTATTTAATCATATGCATTAAAAACTATCAAATAATAATATGATTACGATAATGTGATAATATAATAGTGTCTGACTGATATAGTTTATAATGGGACAGTATAACTAGCGAGCAATATCACTTAAATGAATGTATGTAAAACGATTCAAAATCGACTAATCGATGGGATTATTTATGCTGAATTGAAAACTATATATTTTACATTTTCCGAATGAAAAGGGAACCGATTTTCAACACTATACAATGGAATAATAGTTATATGGTTGTCGGGATGGGTTGTTGATGTGAACGATTATATTTATTGCTTTTTAATTGGTTACATAATTATTTATATTTGTTTATTACTTGTGGTGTGATATGTTTGCAAAAGCCTACTATGATTGTGGTATGATGATATTTCCATGGTTATGTTTTTTGACGCATAATGCCTGGTTTATATTCAACGATTTTCACAGAAGCAGATAAACGAAACGAGTAGGCGCAATTTAATTGTCTGTGTACCAATAAGAGACAAAACGAAGAGAAAAAAATATTTGTAAAATTTTATTGTTGTCCTACAGTTACACACAAGGGTTTCAATTAGTCTATCCCGTTTTAATTGTCTGCTTCTGCAAAAGTCATTGAATGTTAACCAGGCTTAATGCGTTATTAGCGACATCTGTCGATTGTATTCAGTAAGCATTAATATTTCATCATGGAAAAACTTACATCTGAAGTGTCAATCTGTGACGGCACAGCCAATGGGGTTTTGGGTAATCGACTACGTTGAAGATTTTACTCAAAGCGTTAAAATACAGCTCGTACAACAAGTAAACCAAATGACTTGCCACAGCGTTGTAGTTTTAGCAAGTGTGTCTCAGAACATGTTGGACTTAATCAGGTTTTGTTTTGCCGAAAACTTGTGTTCAGCTGCTGAGCTCATTTTGGGTTAAATGAGTACGTAATAAGAATACAATACCGTTTGGTGTCGTTTACAGGGCCGGTTGGATGATTCGTCCGAATTTTTCCAAAAATGACGATGTTTGCAATGTTACCATTATTGTATATCATTTGATGATTCCAAACTTTATTTTTACTCAAATCTGTTCGACATGAAGTACCATACAGTATGCAAAAACAAATTATGTTTGGGTCCGGTGAATAGTTAGTAGTTACCCTAGATATTTAACGCTTGTTATTAACTTTTTTGGGGCTATATGAACTTTCTTGTCTATTTGTCAATAAACTAAACATAATTGTAGACTTAGAAGACAATATTTAACGTGATAAGCGAGATGCCTGTTGATTCTAAATTAAAACGTAGCAATGGCTAACATTTACATAAAATAATATATTGGCAAACAATTGATTTATGGATTCAGAAAATTACGAGTACTTCTGCCGTACTTAACCCATTTTGTAAGCTAGATTTATAAACTGAATAAAAGCGGTAATTTCAAACTTGCTGTTTTTAGCCATTAATACCAGTCTTTCTGTTAGTTATAGAAACTACTCTTGTTCACATTAAATCACATGTTCACATTAGTCCATAAATAATATGTATCTCGATATTCTTTAGCTGCATCTCAAAACTGACTAGAGACAGTTATTTGAAGCTCTCAAAAATATATACTCAACGGCATCATATAACACAAGAACATTTTTCATAATTTTTACCGCAGACGATTGGAGTTTACAAGCAAGATCTGACAAAAAGCTCTCACCAAACCTATATTGTTAGGTTAATTGGTTCTTTTATCCTTGATTGATAACTTTTGAGCGAAATATCTGATGAGTAAAAATTGTTGGTATACAGTTGTTCCAGTTTTGGTAGGTTGCTGAAAGTTAATCCAGGCAGTGTGAAATACGGTGGAGTATCTCAACTCATGTGCCAATTAAACGTGAAAGATACGAATTGCAGCAAAAGCGAATCCCGACCTCATACAAGTAAGGCCATACGCAATTCACTGCTTGGCCACCCCGTTACAAACAATTATACACCAATATGTCGTACAATTGTTCTCATTTCCTCAAATTTATCCGATCCTTTGCTACACAATCAACACACACATTTTGACCGAACAACAAAGATGACAAGTTTAACATTGATTCCCTTCGTCGTAGTTCGCGTTCAAATCGAATATTTATTATAAACGCTTTTAATCATTTTGCGTTTTCTTAAACTCATAATTGGATTTTAGAATCACTCGTTGATCAGACGAGTAATTATTTGTTCAGCTTTGGAACCTATAATATTTCATGATCAACCTTATCTCTAATAATCATCTGAGTGAACATCATCCAAAAAATAATGGCATAGTCCAACAAAACCTTTATTGTGGTGACAACCCAATCGATACTGAGCATGTGGATGACAACACTTTATTGATGAAATACGAATATTTAGGACCTCTTTGACTAGCAGTAATCTGATTGAAAATACAAATCCACCGAGTTCACTCATTTACAACCAATTACTCACTTGATACTCGATTTAAAACAAATTAAGTGATCATCATTGTCGAATCAGAAAGAATTTTGGAACCTTATTCAAGTAAGTACACATATAAATTCAAAGAGACACCGCCCAGGTGGCGCAGTGGTTAAAGATGCAGCGGGAGGTACCGGGTTCAAATGAAACCCTCCGATAGGGAAGGGAAGGATGCAAAAGGGATTTTTCACCACTTGATTACGATCGGTGGTGTGATTGAACACAACTATAGATGACCCCCTGTTGAAGTGCGGAATCCATGGGCTAACCCATCTTCCATGTCAGTACTATATAGGCTGGCATGGAGCTATGGCCGTAAATCCTTGATTTGACTACTAAACGTAAGGTAAGGACGTAAATAAGCGAACCACGAAAGAGTTGGGAGTGCTTTAAGCCTCAAAACATATTGCATAATAATACAATAAAAATTTAAAAAAAAATCAAAAAAAAAATCAAGAGACAGCAAATAATTGACATTTTTTGTCTCATGAAGTCTGACAAAGTATATAACTGGAAGATATTAAATGACGTAATGGTCTGACCATCACAATTTTTTCTTTTCTCTTAAACTCTTATGAGAAGAGCTATCGTTAAGGTGGTCTCATTCTGCTAAGATAACATTCAAATGGAATGGAGCATAGGTTCTTTCCCAAAGCGTTAATCACCAGATCCAGATGACATTTTCGCATCCATTACAGAATTAACATGAACGTATTAAAACCACGATATAAAACCACTCCATGAAACATTAGACAGATTGGAAATATATTGCTAGACAGTTACTCTGTACAAATTCGTAGCCTTTCCGCTTTTGCAAGATATTTTGATTTTAGAAGTGGAGATATAAAGCCCGATGATAGTGGAAAGTCGAAAATTGATATTCACTCCCACACTATTATCGCGAGAAATGAGAGATACTTACAAGATTCAAGAATCTCAACAGTCCTTCAAACATGTCGTTATCACTACTGAAATCAATTGTGACTTGGTCTCTAAAGCCAGAAATCAAAACTGAATATAGTAATGGATAGCGCTTCACTGTGGACTATATATCCTTATTTAACAACATGGCGACACTCCTCATCAAACCAATCATTTTTGTGCTTAATTTTCACTATACCGTGTGTTTGCTATAGAACGCATCAACAACCGAGGTTTTCAATACTTTCCAGACAGTGTTGAGTTCAAAAGACTAGTAATAAGATCGCAAAGTGCTATTACATACTAGATCTGGACGTTTTCATTGTGATTCTTCATTTATCAGAACTTCACGGGACAACCGCGTTGACCTCCCTGACTTGAATTCCAAAATTTCCATCGTATAGCTTTGCAATGACCAGATAATGGCGACTGCTTAAGATTTTGATTGAAAACCAATACGATCTTACGTCTTGGACAACCCGAGCCAACTCTTTTAAATTAACACATGGTCAATTGGGCTCCGAGATGTTTAACGTGGATGTGCCCATGTTTCCAAATTGATATTGCTTTGTATAAGGAAAAAATGTACTTGCTATTTCGTGCTGGGAGTACGGACCTAGAATGGTCTATTTTCCCATCGTGTAGAGCCCATCAGATTATCCAAATTATTGTAAAACGAGTCTTCATCTTGGGGTTGACTAACATCAGTAGGTGCATGTATACACAGGCTGAAGATGCAAAGCGAAAATTTATTTACTGTAGTGGACTTCGTTGGCAGGTTTTCAGTTTCCGTTGAAATAAAAAAAAACACAAGTTTAAGGCTGCTATCAACCTTTACTTGAAGAATCGCACGTTGGGTGCAGAAGATCTGACAGTTACAAGGAGCTAGGAGAGTCTAAAAGTCCGTCCTGCACCCAAATAAAACTAAACGTAAAAATTTCGGATGTGGGTCGCCGGCTAAGCGATCCAATTAATTTATTTGCCTATAAGACAAGCTCTGTTACTGTTTTGGTAATCTATGGATTTTATGTTTTGTTCGAGATATTTACGAAACATGGATGCACTCACCCACAGGGCTAACAGATATTTTTTCCCTTTATCTCCGATCTTAGGCTCATAGGGCGTCTACTAGACATAACCATCTAACTCTAGCTAGGGTTCCTCCCATGATTGGCCGAGTTGTTTCACCTCGATATGCACCGGTTTGCATCAGGTCATTGCTGGCTTTCCCACTTTTCTTTTTCCTAGCGGTTCCATTCCAATCCTATCAATCTCTTAATTTCGTGCTCTATCTCGATTTGTCACGTCTGAAGTTTTTCATTTTAATTGTGTTCGACCATAAGCATTTTATTATTCATCAAAGGCATTTATTCGTTTCACAGCGATACAGCAGTACTAATTTTACACAGACATTGAATATTCGTAATATTGTATTTCGTGACAGGGCGGATGCATTCCTGATTTTATGAAGCATATTATATGTATTTCTTGCTCTGTTAATATGTTGGTTGATGACCTCTTCGGTTCCGCCTGTTTTTACTACAGTACAACTAAGATATACGAACCTATCAATATCCTCGATGGTTTTTGATTGATGGTAATTGGTGTTCTAATGTTTGTGTTCAGTCTCATATAGTCTAATTGATATTAACTTTGAGGCCAAATTCTGGGCTTTCAGTTTCATGTTCGAGTGTTTATAGGTTAGCAGACATATATCGTTCGCGTAATCCATGATGTTGAGGTGGTTTATTGGACTTCACTGAATGCCATTTTGTGATACGCTGCCTAATTTGCACATCACATTATCCAGCACTATCAAAAACAGTAGTGGAGAGTATACATCCTTGGAATGCCCAATTTTAAGAATGATTTCTAGATTGCTGGTCTACTGATGGAATCAAATGCGTGTTTTAAGTCCACGAAGAGTAGAAACAATGGTGATCTCAGTTGGTTGTGTAAATTACACGATGTAAAACCGTGTAATTTACATAACATTATTGTTTACATTCTACACGTAAAATATTATTTTATGTAAAAATCTGTCGCGCCATCTCTTATTTAATCTAATTGTAACTAAGGCACCATCTCTTAAAAATCCGTTAAATTATCTTTACTGGCTCGGATGAAAGTGAAACAAATCGGTTTCCAACTAACAACGAGGATCTGAAAAACAATTGATTTTGCAAATATGCAGTTATGTTAGTTAATGTAAGTTAGTTAATAATGAGCTTTGAACGTCGATAGATTGTTGACATTTTAAAAAATGTAAAGAACGTTTTACATGTAAAATCCCAACAGTGGTGATGAAAAGGGTTTGTCACAAATACGTGTTTCAGAAAAACAGCTGTTTTTGGTTTTAGATTTTAAAATAACCGGTTAGTAGTAATTTTTTATTTTTTGATATATTGCGACTAAAAAGTTCTACGGTTTGCCATATTGTTTCTTTTATATATAATATTTTTAAAGACAATAAACAACAATCAATAATAATCAAAGACAATAGAACGATTGAATGGTGTCTACAGACTATTTCCTAAGATTCCAGACTCAACGTTTTTCTGTAGAGGATGAGCTCTGAGAAGGTGGACCAAAATCATCCACTGACGTCATTAGTATGTCTCTGGTGGAGTTCATATTTTCCGAAGATCCACAACTAACACAATTAATTATTGCTGATGAATGCCACAATGAATATTAAATAATCATCTGGTATACGGGAGCCACGAATTTTAAATGAGGTCCAAAAAGAGACTCGAATCTAATTTGGTAAATTTTTCCTTAATAAATTGGAAAAGAGACAGCTTTAGGAAAACTCGTTACTGCGGTGTCTAGGAACTTATTGTATACATACCAGTAATGTCGTTACCGGTAAAGAATCTTAGTTCTGAAGTACGATCTAGAAACCAAACAGTATTACATAGAATGGAACCCGATAACAACAAACCCACTCGTAACATTTGAGCAACATAAAAAATGGTGTCAGTTTACTTCACCAGATCAAAAATTGTAGCTATTATTCCCCTAAAAATTGTTTTGTCAGGGTTCAGACGGTTATTGCAAAATGGTACATTGAAGACTTCTTGCCAAAATATTTTAAAAATTGGTTAGAAATCCGGTTGAGAGAATTTGCGGCGCCTCTTCTTACATCATTACATTGCGCCAGCTAATAACGAGTAACTTTATTGCAATCTCTGGCATCAAAGAAAAGCATCCTATTCCATGGATCTAACCTTGTAATTTCTTTTTTAGTGGAAAAGCCTTTAACAGGAACGCAGAGACAATTGGTGCTGTCAATGCTGAACTTGATAAGCTTAAAAAGCAAGATTTTATGACTGTTTTGAGAAATGAATCTATAAAGAAGATAAAAAACGAAGACTTAGAATAAATACGAAAAGATGTCTTTTGTTTTTTTCTGGTCAACATAGCGAACTTTTGTTACTCCCCGCGTACTTACTTTTTGGTCAAAAACCAAAACATAAAAACCATTGTTTTGTTTTTGAATTTTAACAAAAAAAACAGCTGTTTTTCGGTTTCTGTTAACAGGTTTAACAAACCCTAGTGGTGAGCTCCATTCGTTGATTGTTCGATGATGAGACGAAACCAGCTTATTTGTTGTTTATATTCTGGCGTCCTTGGTGATATTCGTTTAAGAATGATCATTGCTAGTACTTTCAGTGTACTGTTGAGATGTGAGATGTCTCTCCATTTCTGTGGATTTCTACCAGTACTGCACGCTTCTGCTAGTAGTGTGTTTAGAGTTTTCGTCATTACAGCTGTCGCATATAATGATAGCTAATTGCCATATTTCAGCAGTATTATACCAATTTTTGAATCTGCTGAACTATTTACTCGCGTCGTACAACGATTCTTTTGAGTATTTAATCTATGAAGAGATATTTGTTTATCATCTAACATTACAGTAATAATTTGTTCCATAGATAACACAAATACATCAATACATGTTGTTGAACCGTACTTTCCCTTCTACATCAAATCGCCAATATACAATGTATAATAGATCATAAATTTGATGACATAAAATTTTGTCTGCATCTTACGTTCAATCTGCTATCAACCATAAAAACTTTTGTTATTCAATTTCTTATGTTTTTAAACAGAGAAACGTGCCATTGCATAACACTATTCGCGCGCAGCCAACTAAATGGTGTAATCAAAAAATCAAATATTTTATAATTATATTCGCGTTTAAAATTATTTTATTGTTATTATATTATATTATTACTTATTTATTATAGTTACCGTTTAGTGTTTTATAACCGATTTATTATATTTTCACACTATTTGTTTCGCGCGATATTAATCACATGGCCGATTTGAATGTACAACGTCTTACTTCATTTATGTATTTCCTTTATTATTTGTTAAACAATATTTGTAATTGTTTATCGTACGCTAATCCGATGAAAGAGGGAGACGCAAACGTTTGATTAAAAATTAAGACATTCAACTTAATTTTGGTTTTGTAATGAATTAACTGAGTCACTCTCTATCTTTCTGTGTGTGCGCTATATAAGAACAAACTAAGATATTTTGTTTCAGAGATTTAAAACAGAAATCTATACGGCAGCAACAACGAAACAAATGATTAATTAACACATTTTGTTGCATGACTACTAAGATTTCTACAGATTTTGTATTTTTTTTTATACTGTTTCATGCCTTTTTTGCTTTAAGACAAGACGATGAAGTTGAAACAACAACAAAAAAAACACTAAGAAAAGAAAAAGTTGTTATCTAATTTCTTTTATTTTATGTTGTCAGATTGTTGTGTGTTTTGTTTTGATTTTCATCAGTTTACTATGATTAATCGAAAATCATAATACACAGAATATGGTTTTTACTTAGTTTTGATATTTCGACATTTGTCGATAAAAATCGATTAGTCTCCCGATATATTATATCGAGTGAACAACTATTATACACCTAAAGTCAATGGACTGGTTTAGGAAAATTTTTAAAAAAACACCGAACACACATACAAACACGAATGTTACCGAATTAGAAATTCTAATTGAGATTTTCCATTTTGACTTTCTATTTTCCGAACATGTTGTGAAAAACTAATGAAAAAATTTATATACAAAAATAGAAAATTTATTTAACATTTCTGTTTTATTAGAAATAGATAAAATTGGATATATATATATATATATATATATATATATATATATATATATATATAAATATATATATATATATATATATATATATATATATATATATATATATATATATATATATATATATATATATATATATATATAAATATACAAGAGGTTCAAGCCAGAGCTTGTCTACCCCGTTTTCAAGTCAACTGCACAAATTGATAGTAAACCGCGCGCGACATGCACACTATAAATAAATGTTCAAGCTCTTATCAATAAATAGCGAAAAAAAAAATCAAATTGAATGAAATTAAATTATCTGTAAAGTCATTTCGCGAATTTTATTCGCGCGCTATTTTGTTGTTGTATATATATACATACATATATATATATATATATATAGATTAAATGGGGATTTTGTTCATATTCGGTTTAAACAAAATTCCAGATTTATGATTTAAAATTTTTTATACACTTATCGAGTGCTGTCGCGTGATTGTAAAATGGTTGGTAATAAACAAAAAAAAAATTAATCGAGTGATAGGAAATGTACTAACATATGGCCTTATCTCGTTTAGGTGTGTGGAATGCAATTTTAGAATGTTGCATTGGATTTAAATCGAATACAACGTTGTAATCAACCACTTCTTTGTGTGAAACCCAGTTTTGGCTTCTGGTAATTTTCATTGTTTTTTCCTGTTCCATGTACTTTATTGTATAGGTCCCCAGTAATACCTGAGGCAAAAGGCCCTAGGACTATTTGTTATTTATTAACTTTAGTCCAAAATAATTTTCCTCGGCAATCTTGAAACAAATACGCCTCCCAATGATTTTCTTAGAATGAACCAATTATTTCTAGACCTTGAGAATCCAAGTATAGTGGAATGATTCACTATATAGTGTTTTGTCGCAATGTGAATACGTCAAAAATATACCAGATTACACGTTTTTTAAGAAAATATAAAATTTACTGTTTTTAAAAGCTTATAAGTTGTACTATGGTAAGTCCTCTGTTCAATATCCTTCTTTAGCGTGAGGAAAAGTTCCGCTACTATTTTGATTGCCTATAACTTTGTTCAAAGAAAAGATAAGTAGGTTTGGTTTTCATAAAAAGTTTATCTGACCCTTACATTTTTTTCGTTGTGATTGGAAAATTACATCGGCTAAATGGTGACCGCTATTCACTATGCAACTTTTGGCTCTTTTTAAGGCATTTTTCATGACCTCCAGCAACATCTCTGGTTGAATTTCTTTAATTTCGTGACGAATATTGTCTTTAAGATGTCGAATCGTTTAGGGCTTTTGCACATTAAATTTCGATTTTAAAAACCCCCATAAAAAAGTCTGGTGCTGTTAAATCCGGAGATCGGGCTTGCCATGCTAAATCGCCATTTCGCAAAACTTGTCTTCGTGGAAAAACCTCATTTAATAATTGAATTGTTATAAGGGCTGTGTGTGGTGTGGCCCCATCTTGCTGAAACCACATGTCCTCTAGTCCTTGCTCTTCCAATTCAGACTCAGTAACAGTAACTTCAACATCTTGGTCACTTTTTAAAAATATATAGGGACCAATGATGTTTCCAGCATGAATACCACACCATACATTTGTGGATGCATTGATGTTTGATGAATTAATTGAGGATTTTGTCCTCGAAACCGACTGTTCTGTTTATTGACGTGGCCACTGAGATGAACATGGGCTTCATCAATTTAGACGAAAAATCTTTTTCACCAGACAGCCTTAAAGGATTGCATTACTGTACTAAACTCGTTGATCACTCGGTAGCAATTTTTGTGACTAATTAAATTTTGTCAAGGAACATATCAGTTTTCAAAATTTACCTTAAACTGCGCGTGCAGAAATGTGTAAATGGGAACCACGTCTCTGAATTGATGTTTCTGGAGACTCTGCAACACTACTCGGTACTCTCGAAAATTCGCATGTAAACGATAAATTATGGTTTTATGAGGCACTGGACGATTACAATGGAACGATTATTTTCAACAAATATTGTCACTATTTCTGCTCGTTCTTGTGGCGTATATTTATTCATTATAAAATTGGGGCTTCTACAGAACACAATGATTAAAGAGAAATGAGCTAAACGTCACATAACCAAGATGGCGTGCAATTAAAATCGTAGCGTATTGTTTAGTGAATACCTATGGGAAACACATGCTAAACCTGCAACACAACTATTATTTAAAATCATGAAAACTGGACTCTAAGCTATATTTTGTAATTCGGCTCAGCGTGGCTTGCTGTATGGAACTGAACATTGATCTGAATCTTCTTTTAAATATTTCTGATATGTGTGAAATTGGTAAACCGATGGTGTCATTATCTGCAAATCTAGAAGTAAAACAATTTATAAGAAGTTTTGTGAAAAACTATTCAAAACCAAGAGCTTTTGGAATGGGTGTTAACTTGTTGTAGCTGTTCGTCCTCACCCATTTTTAAGTCACACATGGATCCCTGGTGTACCGGATATCGAGTTGTTCTATCTAAATATGTTAACAGAAAGAAAGACGTCTAGTACCGGAGTGAGGCTACTCGCTAATTGATTGTTCTCATTCTTTTGGATTGTTGATATAGCGATTTTATAGAGAGTACAGTTTCTTGGTCGTCGATTGCTAAAACTGGAGCTTTTCGTTTTGTTTTTTATTACATCTAATTTATGAGAGTAGCTTGGACGACATTTTAGAGACACACGTTACTCTTAAAACTTTGTCTTATTCTAGATAAGAAATTTTTCGCTTATACTAATGCACTTCATCTGATCTGGAGGAGTTAAAATATTAACAACTACTGCAAGAACTTGAAATATAAATTGGGGGTACGAAACAACATTTATTAATTTTGTTAGTTGAAGGTAATTGATTTCAGGGCTCGATTATCGTTAGTAACCTAATTTTATTCTAGAGCGTACTAAATGAAATTCTTGCCTTCAATTGCATGATTTAAACCCTAAAGCAATAGGAATTTAACTAACTGTGCTTACTTCACTAGCATCCAGTCGTGGCTACTATAAATATTCTATTTCGGTAAAACTGCACCAACATGTTTAGAAATAACAAGACCTTGTACAAAATTGTACTACATTTGCCTAATGGTACAGAAAAATGAGAAGGTTGAATTATTACTTTCTATCTATGCTTTCTTGACCTCAACATAACTATTGGAAATTTCTTGCGATGGAACCTAATTTCTCTACTATAGTTCTTTAAACTGAGTATTAGCTTATAATATAATCCTCCTCGAACTTTTTGCCATACATCGTTTATTACCGAAAACAGAGGTAGGTCTGCCTCAAAATCATTTCGACCGATCACTTTCTCATCAACTTTACTGATAAAGATAAATTTATAAGAGAAAATATATAATTTAGGTCACCACTCAGAAACATGCAGCATGCTTACAGAACTGGTAGGTCTTGTAAAACTGCTCTACATGAACTTGTTGTGATATATTTAAGATCGAAAGATGTCGCAGTATTTTAAGTTATTACAAGTTCCAGCAATCATGTAACTTATTTAATTATTTTTAAACACTTGTACTAATTAAGGTAAGTGAAGCAATTCTATGCTCAAACCTCAAATTGTTACACTCGATGACTTTTCCGTTTCAGTTAAAGTCGTCAAGGTAACTTTTAGTGTACTACGACGATGATCTGATTTAACTATTTCTGAGAAAACTTGAACATTGTGGCCGAACTTGTTCAAAATGTTTAAATTATATTAGACGCCTGGTTAAAAAATTCATAGATCTCTCACGGCAGACATCAAGGGGTAGTTTTAACTATATTCTAAAAGAAGCATTAAGTTAGAATCTAAACTTCTCTTATAGGGACATTTATTTTAGATGAATTGTATTAGGACATGGAATGAAAAAGACATACTTTCAACATCTGTTCTACAACCTATTCATATATGAAATGGTTATGATTAGAATATAGATTATTCGTTGCTGTTTATATGGTTTCTGTTCTGCAGAATCAATATTTTTTTCACATTCTGTAATGGAACCAAATATGTACCCAACTGATTAAACAACCCCTTTCATCAATTCTCAATTGGTTAGAGAATGTTAACACTTATAATTTACCTTTTTTGTTCTCTCCGTACTGTCACTGTTATGTAGATTTAAATTCTTTTTATAGTTCGAGGCATGACCATCCGCTGGTTTTAAAGTGTGACTGAGGTTTTAGCAAAAGCGGGCTCCCGATTAAAATGCATCGAATATGAACAAACGTTTCTGCTTACGTTCAACAACACCATGAAAACTGCCAAAATAGCTGGTTAAAGAAATAACCGGTCGAGATTTCCAGTTTCACTTATCATTAGTCATGCTCATCTACAACGATTGGATCTATCTTGGGCGACTTTATATTCTAATTTTCTACTGGCATTGCAAATATTTAACTGTATATTTAAAACGAACCAGTCAAGTAGAAGACACGAGCTAAAGAACATAGTTACAATTTTGAATAAATCTTGATCAATCTTTGGATCTGAGATTAGGGCCGAGATTATTTTAACAATTTCTTTTGATCATAAACGAACAACAAATGATATCTACACTTTTAGTGGTTTGTACGTCTCGTAAATATGCACCAACGTTTTTATATATTAAAATAAATTCATTGGAGTATACTGATGAGCTCCTGCTCATTTTAACGTATATGTTTGCTTTCATACTCGTTACTAATAAATGTAGACACAGAAACCCATTGCTAGATTTTTGCCTCTACAGAATAAGTGCTTTGTATTTGCGACTAAACAGATTGTATCTGGATCGAAATAATAATAATTTCATAAAGGTATTAATCTATTTCATTGAACATATGTTAATATAATCAATATAAAAGCATATTACCAATCCAATCTATATATGTAGATACGCGAAAATATTTATATTCATTTTCCTGGAATCGTTTAACAAAACACTGTGTAGACGATATCAGTAACATATTTGTTTACTTCTCAGAATCTAAATATTGCCCGACTCGGACACACACACACACACACACACACACACACACATATATATATATATCAATATATTCCCTAATCAGCTACAAACTAAACATACGTAATAATAAGTCAACTATGTATATTGTATGTATACATAATACACTTCAATGGAATATGTTATATGTAGCAAAGTGTTTTTGACTCGTATCCAGAAAAACAAAACACCAGCAACATCGACTATATACATATACATAAACCATGTTGAATGTGTAGCATAGCTTCGTTTATCTATCATAATTTATTGACATACATTTTTATTTTCACACCAACTGTATATAGTTAGCCCTATGCCCATTTATGTATGTATATGCATAAAAAACGCGGAGGAAAATTCGGAAAATTCAAAACCAAATTAGTTATAATCCACATGTGCTTGTATGTAGTCGACTTTATATATATATATATATATATATATATATATATATATATATATATATATATATATATATATATATATATATATATATATATATATATATGTATGAATATATATATTTATATATATATATATATATATATATATATATATATATATATATATATATATATATATATATATATATATATGTATATATAAGTTATAGGCGTGTGTACACGAAAAGGGACTGTTAAACTTTAAATTTTCCACCCTTGTAGATATATAATTACTGACATGTAAGCGAGTGCACGTTGTTCAAGAATCTCTCGTTATATATATAATATACCTTATGTTCTCTATATACACGAACGTTATCATTTACAGTTCATTAAATTCAAAATTAAATAAATAACAAACGACAGATATAAAAATTTATAATTTATTTACTTATTAATTTTTATTTTTGTCGTCTTTAAATACAAAAAACAAAAAAAAATTAAATAAATAAATAATAAGTTGTTGTTGTTGTAGTTTTTCTTACAACAGAAATAAATTGTATAAATAAAACGTCTTACGTATTATAGAAGAAAAAAATAAATAATAATCTTATTTAATTTAATTTATTTTTTTTTTTAATTTTTTTCCCTTTTCGATTTCCAGTTCAATAAATAAAATAAATTTAATTTGAAACAATAAAATCTTAAATAAATAAATAAATTTTGGAATTTTTCACTTTCGCCAAATAATAGCATTGAATTGAATCGCGCGCGCTTTTTGCGCATTCCTAACAAATAATTATGGGGAGGTGGAATGGCAACTAGTGTTGAGATATGACTTCCTTATATTATATTACGATCAGAGAAAATTATTTGCACAAAATATCCAAAAACTGTTACTTTCACTTCATCGAGAATGAACAGAATATGCCATTTCTCTCTCTCTTCTCTCTCTCATTCTCTCTCTCTTTCTCTCTCTCGACATTGTAGTTCCGTTGTTGCAAATGGGAGCATTTTTGGCAAATCACCGACCTCCAATTTAGAGAACTCGCTGTTGGCCATCTGTCTATTCGATATGAAATTGACTTACGTGAACGTGATGTGTGCTGGGCCGTTAAAAGTGGCCATAGCCGTTCCAAAAACTTGTCGATGATAAAATTGAAAAATCTTGCACATGATTTTTACAAATTCCCGTGTACATCTGGTTTCTCTCCCACCGTGCTCCCATTATGGCACTTTGATGATTCCAGTCACATTTAATAAAAAAACATGAGATTAACAGGTATCGGCGACGGCGCGACTCTTTCTCACTGCCATATCAAATACACACTCCTGATTGTGCAAGTCGTAAAGGATTGTCTAAAATCTCGAAATACATGATATATATCATCAGCTATAATGTTATAATTGCACCAAGATTTATCGCTAAGGAAAAATTTTGATTTTATTAGGAAATAAACTCCTTCTTGAGAGGATTAATTTTTAATTGAAAGTATTCCGTTGGATGTTGTGGCAAAAAAAAATTAATTAGATCAGTGTGCACAAATTTTTTCGAGTACCACATCGATTTTAGCAAAGAGGTTTCATTCAAGTTGGCCAAAGTTTCCGAAACCACACTTCAGATTTCACCTTCCAGAATCTCAACATACTTTCCTCTATACAAATTCGTGTAAAATGATACTCTTTTAGAAAACCAGAAGCGTTTCATTCTGCTTAACTGACTGTATAAACATCTTACTATATAAAATCTTTTACGGACCTTCCACTAAGTCTTATTAATGTTTAGATAGTCTTTAGTTATAACTTCAGTCCCAAACAAACTATCCAAACCAATCCAATTCATTTTGACAAATGAGCTAACGTCTTGGATGTGATCAGCAATTTCTTGTTTGGCCTGTTCTTGTCTTCCTTGAAATTCATTATAATTGCTCTTTTTGATAATAACTCTTGCACGAGTATCACGCCAATCAGATGTTCATTACTCTTCACTCAACCACAATGATTCACATGATATGACCATCGTGACGAAGCATCTGCATAAACGTGAGCGTTTCGTTTTTTATGTTGAATGTTATAATCGAAGTAACACACTCTTTCGACCTAATATGCAAAATATTCGGTTGATGACCAGCCATAGAAATACCTGAGAAAACCACTCTCTTTTTTTACACCTTAATGTGAGCTTTTATTTGGTACCGGGTATATCATTGTTCAAGCTCGTTAAACGCGATTATACCTTGGTCCTTCAGACAGATTTTTCTTTTACCTTTACTCGTGTAAAGTTACGTTTTGAGATTTCACCTGGTACAAATTTTCGATAACACTCTTACATGCTCTTATAGAACTTATTAGGTCGTATAGGCCTTGATGAATCCTTTACTGCTGAGATTATGAATACCACTTATTGTTATGTTATGTCCCAGATATTTTATTTCATTTAAGAACAAAATACATTTGTTAAACTTAATTTTAACCCTTTGCTTTTGCCGAACACTTCCATAGGTAATGTGGATGTTCCCCAAAGCCTTGACCCAAAAAAAGTATGTCATCGAAATAGATCAGAGACTTTTGCCAACACAATCCTTTCAATGGACAGGATTCATTAGACAAAACGTTAAATTATCACAATCCGTTACTAAGACTGAACGCCTTATTAAATTTATGTTCTTCGGCGACTTCCACCTCCCAATATCCACTTTGCAGATCAAAGTGGAAAAATATTCATCAGTACAACAACTGACTTTATTTTTTCAATGATATAACGTCGATGTTAATACAAGAGATCATTCTTACTCCCCTCATCTAACCAACCATGTAGTTGTAATTATGCCGGTCTACTGGGCGTATCTCAAACAGAGCTCACTTCTCAAAATTCTATAGCCGATAGATCTTGATATTTTCTTCCTGTCTTGCCTTACTTCTGTAGCTCTGCAATGACCACGTTGTTTTTAGATATCGAGTTTCCCTCAAACCGATCTCCGGGCATCGATTCAGATTTCGCGTAACAACGAGACATCTAATATTTTACCGAAATCTATTCACAGCATATATTTCTATATTTATAATTAATTAGAAAATAAAGAGACAAAAATAAATAATGTACAGCAACAACAAAAAAACTTTCCGATCGGGAAAATACCGGCAAACAATTTTCTAACTTTGTGTTTCGTTTCGTTTTTCTATCATTTATTCGGTTAACTTTTTTGTTTTTCATTTTCTGGTTTTGGTGCAGTAACGGCAAGTGTTTAGCGGTGTGAGTCTATACATCGGAATAGAATAGAAAAATTTATGATTTAAAATAGAAATGAGTATGTATTTGTCTAATATGTTGCAAATATTTGAAAGCAGAGGCGTGCAATATGTTTTGAAACCTCCATCACTGGAGTGATCGTTAAACGTAAATTAAAGCAGCAGTATCAAGGCTTAATAGCGAGAACAAACTGAAAAGGATGCTACCTTCGGACTGACCTATGTTTACTTGAAAACGAATCGATCTTCTCATTATTATGAGCAACTTAGCTCAACAAACCAATTAATAGTTCACCGATCACATTTCAACAGAATTCCTACGAACAGTCTTATTTCCAAAAATGCATACTAGCTTAAAGATATGATTCATCAATTTTGTTTCAGTCGCTTCCAGCACACCTCATTTAAAGACCCACCCTTAATTCGCCTGCCTTAATCAATATTCTAAAAAAAGACGACTGCTAGTTGTAATGGCCGTTTCTTTCTAACACTGTGTGAGTTTATCGAAATTGTTAGTAATTTTCATGCTTGTTTCTTATCTATTGTTTTTGTAACTAAGAAGATATCTCAGATCTCTTACAAAATAAAGAATAAAAGACCTTGGATTATATGACCTAAAATCTTACATATTATAAGTTAAGTTTAGTGTGAATAATGCAGTCGAATTATTGCTTACACTTTTTGACTGTTTTAAGCCTCTACAGTCAACTTTTGGCTATTAAGGCTTTTGGCCGATTTTAAGCACGTGAAATACTCTGAACTTAATATCATCTTTCATATATTACAACTGAAACATTCTTAGATGTTGGGGTTAAAATGAGGTATATCTTAAACCGTGAAGCTGGTCTGAGTTAAAAACCATAACCACATAAATTTCTTGTATAGGCGTGAGGCAGCGGTAAGTATAATAAAAGTACCTTGCATCACCGATAACGCACTACTTCATCGCTTAGAACCATTGATTTCCATATTTTTCAGTCAAAGTTAGTATTCAAACTCAACGCTATATTCTAATATGTAAACACTAAAATTTGACAGTAATGCTAGGTTGGATATACCTATATCGTGGAATTGGATACATTGAAAAAATGAATTTTAAATTTGAGTTTTTGAACAAGGTTGTTTATCACGATCGTATACATTTTCATCTGTCAGATAAGGGTTTTGGTTGATATGAGCCCAGCAGTCTCAACCCATTCATGGAATCCGAAAGTTTCATACTTTAAAGTGCTATTTATTAGCTTCCGAACGGAAAATTGAATCGGAACCGAGAATCAAGTGAAAGTAAAGACATATTTTGAATGGACTTAAGACATAGCTATAGGATCCCAGATTTTATTTTGATAATTTTAAAGTGGGATCCAAACGGCCACTTTTCTGAAACAACAATTGTTAACTAATAAGTTCGTTTACCAAGAAATAATTTCTGAGTATAGACCACTTAGAAATGTAGAGTTCGAGAACGAATGTTCTTACAACTCTTCACTGGATGTTGTGTATTCCAAGCAAAACATTTCGTCTAAATTAAAACATTAATTATATGTTAGATTAATTATTACTAGTTCTTCATAGAGCCTAGCTTGCTGTTGCAGCTACAACTATTCAAACTATTCACAAAATTGTAAAATGTTTATTTACATTTATTACATTACCAACAAGCGGCTAGTGAAAAATTTAATAAATAAATACGAACTGAAATGATATCGAAGTAACATCTGTAGACTTTATACTGACAAATAAGTCAATATAAATAATTATATAGGGTTGACCACCTACAATGTGCACTGACACGTATTAAATGTTTTGCAAGATATCAGTCATTCATCCGTTGAAACAAACAATACATCAGTTTATAACAACGCACTTCTTTGCATGACATAAACGTGACAAGATAATGGCTTGGCTGAAAATCGTATCCCTTCCCACTGTTACTTTATCTGCGCATTGCGTAGTTCCATAACCATATCTGTAATGTTTATGTACTTCACCTCGGAGTGGCTATTACGGTTTTCTCTATTCGGTGATGTCGTTTCCATCATCACAAGCACTCTTACATCACAGGATTTATCAGATACACTGTTAAAACGGCAGCAACTCGATTACTTGAATTTCTACCTGAAGCTCAATGATATATCCAAGTTCACGGTAAAAGTTATTAGAAACAAGTCCTCTATCGAATTTCTTAGAGAGTCGCGATTTCTAGTGGAACATGTCTAGTGATATGCTCGTCCAATTGGTTTCTTTGGGTCACAGTTGAGATTTTACATGTAAAAAACGAAGATCGCAGTGCCATCTGTTTCAA
This sequence comes from Tipula lateralis, assembly GCA_963932295.1. Lineage (NCBI taxonomy): Eukaryota > Metazoa > Arthropoda > Insecta > Diptera > Tipulidae > Tipula > Tipula lateralis. The sequence continues at coordinate 64,251,841 of OZ010736.1, read as the reverse complement.
AAAGTCAAAAATTTACCAAACCAGTTGGGTCATTAACATAGATAAATGCGTATTAATATAAATAATTTACTATAAATAATTCCAAAACAAATTGAAAATAAATCAAAAGACTGAAAAACTACTTTTAAATTTTTTCACAAGTAAAATTTTTTTTCATGAAATTTTTTAAAATTATTAAATTGTTTGTACTTATAAACAAATGTCTATCCTTTTTAAACTATTTAATATGCACAAAATTTTTTTCAGGCAAAATTTTTTTACAGGAAAAATTTTTTGCACGAAAATTTTTTTACAAGTGAAATTTTTTTCTAGTATTAATTTTTTTGCTATTTTGTAATTTTTTTGGATCATTTATAATTAATTGTATTGTTTCTTAAATTTGTGGTAAATTTTTTTGAGTTTTATCGATCGAAGTTTGAATGGTAGCATTAGAATAAAACTTGTATGAGTTCCAAACGAAAAATTATCCAGCATTTACAATTTGTGCAGTTGTTTGATTTTTGTATCGCCACTGTATTTATTATATATTGTTTTGCACTGTTGTGTGATATGGAAATAATAATTTATAGTAAAATAGAGAAATAGAGAATCAAAATAGAAATAGAAACATTTTGTAAGTACGAGTGAATAAAGCTAAATATATTTATATCTAATGTAAAAAATTATTTGAGTAAATGAGCATAGATTATTTATATCCCCGGTGCGCATGTCACTCACTGTATAAATACATCTTTTCATGTATATAATGTATATTTGTATATAGCTGTATAAGACGACGAATACAAATACTAACAACAATTCATTATATACACAATTTTTTTATTTTTCATTTCTATTTTATCATATCGCGTTATCCAGTGTTTATCAAGCTTTCAAAGTGTGCGCATGCGAAGCGATTTTATTTTTATTAGATCCACGAATCGAAATCATTTCTTATCAATTTAATTCGAAAAGATTTAATAAATAAAATTCAAAAAAATAAAACTTCGCTTATTCGTGATTTTAAAAACAAAACAACAAGAATTAAAAATAAAAAGAAAATAATTTTCCCCGTGTGCACATATCAAGACAATTTTCCAATTTAGTATTTTACTCGTTAGTCGCGAATGTGTATGTGTGCTTATATATTATATCAATTGTGACGTTAGTGTGTGTTCGTGGATATCCCAGTGTTTGTGTGTGTATATAAAAAAGAGGAAAATTGTGTATTTTCCCCCCGTAATATCCCCTCTCTATAAACAAATATATATACAATTTTTTTTTGTTTTTTTTTAAACACACAATACAACAACAACGAAACTTATAAAAAGGATACAGTTGAAAAGCATATAAAACGAAAAACAGGAGGGAAACACAACTCTCGCGCTTTTTGTGTTATTTATTTTGAATTTTCACTTGGTCCATGAATCAACGAATTTTAAATTTTTTCGTACGCTCTGTGTATTTGTTACGACGTTGCTTCGCGTGTGCTGTGTAACAAAATCAAAGTATAGTAAAAATATAAAAAGAAAATTAGTGAAAAATAGAAAAAAAGCTTTAGTTGAATAAATAAATAAAAGCTCAGTGTTTTTGGTGTAAATACATAGTGATTTCACTTTCGACGCGAAGAAGAATATTTATTATAATTTTTTTTTTGGTGTGTGGTGTTTATAAATTTTATTAAGTGGTAAATAATAATTTTGTATGTTAAAAAGATTTATAAAGTTGTTGTTGTAAAGATTTTCTAATTTGTACTCGCTATTTACGAGAAATATGACATGAGTGTGAAAAGATTTGTCTATATATACATATGGCGTTTGATGTACATAATATATAATGTGTGTGGCCGGTGCTTTACACGATATTTGCACAATAATTCTTATCACTTATATGTACACTTGTCTATAACTTACACGGTGTATACATACGAGGCGTATAAAAAACCAAATATTAAACCACGTTTTTGTGTATCTATATATATATAATGACGGTGTTTTAATGTCATGTGCATGTATGTATTGTATATATATATATAGACGTCAAAAGAAAATAGTATATAACGTCTTACGATATTCATCACATGATGTTGATGGTTTATGTCAAATCGCGATATATAGATAAAACCATACTAAACTGATTATCCCGACAGACGAAATTCAGGTCATCGGATAGATACATACATTTGTTTAAAATACTGTATGTGATAATGAAAAACTGATAAAAAAAATGTTGTATGTGTGTGTGTGTGTGTATGTATCTCTTCGGTATGTTGTAGGGTAGAAGAAAACAAATGAAAATTCATTGTCATGCGCCGATATTTTCAAACTTTGCAATGAATGTATGTACTCGTATATAGAGTGTACAGTAGTTTTTACTATACGCCGTAAATATTTTGTATATAGTTTGGACTATAAACACAGCACAATATTTATATTATTTTTGACCGAGTATAGAGCTAGACTATGTAAATTAGATTAGTTTTGGTAATTTTATTTTATGTTATAAACAAAATTTTTTTTTATCTAAATTAAATTTAATTACGCCCCATTAAAAATGTTTATGGAAATATTTATTATTTGTATACATACGATTACCCAGTTTATAGACATCATAATATGTACTGGGTTTTATGGTATATATTAGGTCGATGAAAACGATATTTAATTTTATTTAGAATATTAGACAAGATGAATTGCTTTGTGTAGGTAATGTGATCGTTTCGATGTTATGGTTTTGAAAACCCGATTTCGAGGTAAATATTTACCTTTAAAATGATGGCCGATGCGCCGAATTTTATTTTCGATTTAGGCTAAAAAATGGTTTTGTAAATATTTGCATTTGGTGTTCAATATTGCAAACAATTTGTGCGCTCAGTCGGAGTTTGACTCACCGAATAGCTGTGTCTTATATCACACTGTACTTCTGATATTCGATGGTGGTAAAAATGTTAATTAAACAAAAAATGTTCTTATATTGATCGATCGGAGTGAACTTTTCTATGTTGACGTCTAAAATGTTTTGTATCCCATTTACAAGCTTGATGGTGTATTCGATATAGGGCTTTTTAGTGGATAACTGCCCGGTGATATGTGCTGTTTCATTCGCAATATTGCCCCGTGTTTTTCATACGAATATGTTCAAGTTGTGCACAATCGTATGCGTTGGGATTCTAATCGTATATGCCAACTCTTTGATTCAATTATTTAGCACCAAATGTTTGTACATCAATAGTGTATTCCGGTACTATAACCAGCTATAACCGTGTTTCGAGAGCTTTCAGAAACGATTAGATTAATATTTGTGCTGTTAGCTTGGAAAGAAAGGCTGGAAATCTAGGATTTCCATCACCTACAACTTTTGACCTATAAACCTATACTCTTATCATAGCTAATGCACAATTATTTAGAGATAATACACTGAAAGCAAATTTCCATTCATTCCAAACTCTCACGTTCAATGGGATGGATCGAAAAATTGCTGGACAAACAGACATTAGCATTGGGAGAATTTTCGGACATAGAATATCATAACACTGGTTGGTAAAACCAAGCCAAATGCAGATAAATATTGTAATGTCCAGGTGTTATGAACAAAGCCTTCCAGTTAACCTTTGGAAAATTGACGATCATGCCATGCCACTTTCTTCAGAAGTATCTTGACATCTGGTTAGATCAGAGGACTGCTAGATACAAGATCTCCTCGAATTATCTAGAAGAGTGCGCTGGCTCTTTGTTTCGATTATCAGATCCATAATAGCCTCTCAACCTTATATAACTCGTAGACTTTGTCTTGGTATTATGTACGGAACTAAAAAAACCACACCCAATGCAGCCTTCCAGATGGTCTTTTGCTACTTAATCTTTGGATCAGATATAGTTGGATCGGCAATCTTTTCTGATATCAAGTGGCTTTAAGGGAATTATTCTAAAAGGAAACATGTAACGATGTTGTAATCTCTATAAAAAAAAAATTAAGATCAGAGAGACAACCTCACCTCATGTCGTTATTGGGATGAGATAAATCTCTATTTTTCATGATCTAATTACAATCGGTAGTATGAATCATCCCTTCTAGAACTGCCTCTTGGAGTGCAAAATTAATAAGGCGACCAACCCGTACCAGTATATAGACTAGCATGGTGCCGTGCAATATACAGTAGTGACCAATTGGAGTAGATGTGATTTATAATTCACACAGATGATTCGACTCTCAGGGTTGAAATGAAGCACATACTGTAAAATATATGTTGAGAATAACACTGGTCCTATGAGAAAGTTTTTGGAATATATTTCTAGAACAATATTCGCTCGGTTGGGCTTAAAAGTGTCAAACATAATCATATTTATAGAGTTTAACTATTCTTTTAAGCCAAAACACGACTTTAAACTTATGTACTCGTAGTTCTGAAGCGAAAAATTTTAGTAGGTTAGCTGGTGAGTGGTCCTCCTAGTTAAATTTCAAACAAGAGTGATGTTATAGTTATAAAGTTTTTAATTTATTTCATCTAGAAGAATAGGTTGACCGACCAACTGGCACAGAGTGGCAAATGTAAATGAACACTTTAGGGACCTCACCTTGCAGTGCAAAGTTAATGGGCCGACCCATCTATGTCAGTATTATAGGTTGGCATACAGCTATACAATACAGCTGATTCGATTCTTGAGTTAACATTTAAAATGAAAATCACGAGAAAGGTAATTCGACCACAGTATGCGTGATAGGTTGACTTAAAACTAACTCGTATTTAAAGAGTTGAACATTTCTTCTAAGCCCAAACATTACTTAAGACTTTTGTAGTTTCGAAAGAATTTGATTTGTTTCATCTTCCAGAAAATTTTGACCGACGCAGTGATTAAAGGTTGCAATGCAAGCCATCCGATTTTTTTTCCCGATAGGTGAGGGAGACAAAGACATTTTTCATCAGATAATTACTATCGGTGATAGTAATGAACCATATGTATGATCCTCCTCTTAGAGTGCCAAATTAATAGGCCAACCAGTAGTATAGACTCGCATAATTTATATGCTTGTCTTAGCTTTATATATATATATATATATATATATATATATATATATATATATATATATATATATATATATATATATATGTATATATGTATATATGTATATATATATATATATATATATATATATATATATATATATACATATATATATTTATATATATATATATATATATATATATATATATATATATATATATATATATATATATATATATATTTATATTTATATATATACATATATATATATATATATATATATATATATATATATATATATATATATATATATATATATATATATATATATATATATATATTATAAATAAACTTAAGACAGTTGGGTACGTCTAGTGTTTCTATCAGCATATTCTCGTTACATATAACATTTCAATCCTGGTTGAAGACACCAAATATCTTGGCTTTGCCTTGTTGGACTGATTCCGAGACAGTGAGCTTTCGTTTTGGGAACGAGTATTGATAGTCAACCTGTATAAAGTAATCAACTAGCGATTAACATATTAACCTTTCCGTCTTCATCTTACGGCATATTTGTTATTATATATACATACATAACTACCTTGAAAACATAGTCGGACGTCACTATATTGAATGCAACTTTCGATTTTATTAAATGGTCGAACGATTATACAGTTTGGAATCTAATCCAATTTGTTAGTCTTGTTTCGCAAACTATATAAACCAATAATTTCAATATTTTTGTTTTCGACTTTGTTGCGCGCCTTGTGCGTACATTAGTTGTCTAATCGATTAGAAATTAGATTGCTATCGTAGAGTGGCAGTCGATTGTGCATGCCAAATCCTAATAAATTATATGAGTTGAATCGACATAATATATTTTTGTTTTTGTTGATAATTTCCGTACACAGTCGTTAAATGGTTTGACAGACATCTGACTGTTTTTCAGCAAAACGACAAAACAAATAAATTTTTCATCATGGAAAACCACAAAATAATTAATTAATTATTATTATTATTATACATATAACGAATATAAATAAAACAGCATGAACAATTTGTGTCACAACCGATATAATATATGACGACAACAACAAGAGTTACATCAGACGTTGGATATACTCGTCTACATACACACATATATTATGGCGGTTATATCGATATAATTCTTAGTTCACGATTTTTATACGATTCGTCACATTTTTGGTTTAATTATTTTCTACGTATGTCTATGAACCAAATCAATATTTGCTCAATATGTTTAGACATCAAAAAACCAAACCTTTAAATTTTGTTAAAATCACACTTAAATATGGTAAATTACCAAATAACCTGTTAACCTAAATCTTATATGCGTTCTAAGTATTCCCAAATGTTGTGATAAAACGGTTTTTTTGGCCGTATGCCAAATTAGTGTGTTTTTAACATTTTAACCGGGTTCCAAAAGGCAATGTGAGTTCATATTTTTGGCACGAACTGTTTATAGCATTTAACGACTATACGTATAATATGTTAAGGTTAAGTACATACACATGATAAGATGTGTAAAACCCACAAATGTCAAAACCTCATCCTGAACTTATTTTTGGTTTGTATGTGAGTTAATTGTTTATCAACACCAAATATTATTTTCTAGTTTTGGTTTTGTTGCATCACATACTCGTACACTTAAGTGTATATTGTATTGCGCAGTTCTAGTTTATCACTAACATAACCCAGTTATAGTATTTAAACTTTTAAATAGTTATAATCGTTATGGCAGGTTTCAATCACAATAAGACGACTTCCATAAAGGTGCTCTAACCATACATAATGAATCAACTTATTTGGGTGAAGGTTAAAGATGAGGTTGCGCTGATACAAGCGAATAATACGAAAACATATACTTGCCCTCACCGTACTGCTAGAACTTAAATCATTAAAGAGATATATCTTCCTGGAAGACCTCATTGTGGGCACGTAATACTTTGTAATATGCTATCGATAGCTGGACTTTCAGTTAATATCAGTATTGCCAATGAGAAAGACAGTCAAAAGAAAGAAGAATGCAGTATCTGCCGCACAGAACGCAGCATTCACGGATCACCAACGAATAGTCATTAAATACAGGATGGGGCAAAGGTCCCGCTTCCACTTTGATTGCCTATAAATTTGTTCAAAGAAAAGATAAGTAGGGTTGTTTTTCAAAAAAGTTTATTTGGTCTTTACATTTTTTCCCGTTATGATTGGAACATTATATCAGCTTAATAGTGACCGCGATTCACTATGCAACTTTCGGCTCTTTTAAGGCATTTTTCATGACACCCTGCAACACCTCAGGCTGAATTTCTTCAATTTCGTAACGAATATTGTCTTTAAGATATTGAATTTTTTGGGGCTTATTCACATAAAATTTTGAATTTAAAAAACCCAAAAAATGTTTGGATTAGTTGCATTTTGCACGGGAACATTTTCAAATCAATTTTCAAAATTCACCTTAAACGGCGTGCAGAAATGTGTAACTGGGAACCACGTCTCCAAATTGATGTTTCTGGTGACTGTGCAACACTATCTGCAACCGAGCCACATTATCAGCGTTACAAGACGTCTGTTGTCTTTCAGAACGAGGTCTGTCTGCTGTCATACTGTACTGTCGAAAATTCGCATGTAAACGATAAATTGTAGTTTTGTGAAGCACTGGACGGTTACGATATTTTTGACACAATTTCCGCTGAGTGGCAACAAATGAAACAACTGAAAGCATGCAAAGTGATATTTTAAAGCCTCTAGCTTAATTTGGACAGCAGTATGAATAAGGTTGAAATTGACAAACAAGCTTTTCTCAGGTCGTCAGATATTTATTACAGTTTAAGTGACTAGAAGGTTTTATACTGTAAGAGGCTCTAAAATTAGTATACTTTTTATCAATTGCTAAGCCACATGTGACTTATTGTTTTCCTTCCCTCTGATAAAAGATTTCCATCTAAAAGGGGAAAAAATAAAAACATTCGTTAATTTTAGAAACAGTTGAACGGGTACATTAACAGATGTCGCTGTGTTATCATGTGTAATTCTTAAAGGACAACCAGTGAACTATTTCAGAATTGGTAGTTATTGGTATTGTGTGAGGTTTAGCTCTAAATGGTAACAATAATAAATGGGCGAACCGTTACCGTTGTCTCTAATTATCTTTGACCTCGACCCAATACCTTTCAAATTGACATCATAATAAATTTTTCTTTTAACAGCTGTACATGTCTTACTGTGAACATATCCTGTCTCGAAAAACGAAGCTTAAGTGGGGGTCTCGAAACGATATGGTTCGAAAGAGCACGTATACTAGACAAAATTTAACCGTATCGGGCTGGTTTGGTTACTAAATATTTACTTACAAAGAAACAAAATTTGTGTATTGCATTAAAAACACTATGCCACTATTATGAGCTTAAATTGAAGATTTTTTTGCTGGTTATGATTGTGCTGACCAAGAGGCACATAAGTTAGGTGGTTAACACTGATTCCTTTTGGAACGTGAGGTGCCAAGTCCAAATCTCATCATCCGACTTACCAGAGATGAATCATGTATACAATAAGTTGTTGGTGTTGTGAAACACTCGTGAGCCGAACCATCGCCAGCCAACACCACAAACTGGTATGGAGCTATGTAGTGTGTAGGTTAATTTGACAATTTTGTGGATCCACCATTAACCGACCCTAAAGTGTGTCTAAGCACACACTTTAACCTAATCTTGCTGACTTTGTTACGCAATCCTGAATGGTTCCTTGAACACTGGTGGTCCGTTTGTACATTTAATGGAAATCTCAGTTTAGATGAACTGCGTTTTTCTGAGCTGATTTTATTTGGAAAATATTGCTTAGTATGCTAAAAAAGCGAAAAGGAGCTATGACTTAAGAACTCGGTATCACAACTTTATTTTTTGAGACTAGCCATTTGAGTCGACCCACTTTTTGCCTGCTTCGTATGAATATAGGTTTGCAGATGGGGCCACATTTGGTAATGGAGTAAAATTGATTGTTTCCAATTGGGTTTTGACCGTCTCTACAGCATGTGGACGAGAAGGAATATGAGCTCAATTTCATCAATACTGGTCGATAAAAAGTCCCATATGGTACCCACGTTTTCTTTTTCTTTGAAATCTGTTTCGTTTATGCTGGTAAGCAACATTTTACATGAAAAAAATTGGCGATCAATATCGCTTGGCTTTAGTTCACATATAGAACAAACTACACTTTGATATAGTTCACTATATCAAATTACTTGTGGAGCCACTTTTCATGTAAGTGCAAGTTTTAATATTTATAGCCATGTTCCACATCTAATTCACAGTTCTTAAACTTTTGATACCAATCTCGACCACTTCGATATTTTTGCTTTGCTCCATAGCACAGTCTTTGATATTGACGTGGAACTCGTGTCGATCGCAGGTTTAGGCCACAATAATTTTATTACAACACAACAATATTTTACGATCTCCAATGAAAATCAAATAAACAAATATAATATACAATCTCATTCGAAAACCTTATTTAACTCGAAATCGTGATCAATTAATAATAAGTACAATCAAATAATTATATTCATCATAAAAACGAAACATGACCAATAATCTTTCATTATATTATATGCGACACGATCGCGTTCATGATTTATATCTCGCACAAGATCACACACGCCACCGACCATATAATTTTATCTCATTATAAAACTTATACGATTATACATAAATCGACAACCGCATAATATATGGTGAGTCTGTTTATATCAATGATATATAATATCCACCACGAGATCGGTATCGCAGTTTCCGCGATCTGATTAATTATACATAGAGTCATGTATCGTAATCTTTAGGTCATCAGTGTCGTCTGTTTCTTATCAAAACGTAACCGACTTATAATATAGTATATGTAAAAGGTTTTTCAATAAGAGGTTTCAGTTTGATATTAAAAAGAGAAATCAATGAATGAGAGGAAGAGGACGGTCTAACATTAACACTAGAAAACGATATCAGCCAAATGGCCGCCTTTTGCAATGACCAATTTCACGAATTCTATATTTAAGGTTTTGAATCAACTGTGGAGCATTGGCCCGAAAGAAAAAACTCTCAAGGTAGTAAATCACAAGATCTCCGTGGCCAACAAGCCAATAACACGATCGGCAAACTTTTCTTATAAATTGCGATTGTTTCGTTACTTGTGTGGCACATAGCGCTGTCTTGTTGGAAATAAACTTCGTCCACATCAATATCTTCCAATTCTGTCCGGTACCGCAAACCATTCACCGTAATATTTGCACCAGATTCATTTTCGAGAAGGTAAGGCCCAAACACATCCAGCCCAAAATCGCACCAAACAGTGTGAGGTTGATGATGGAGAGGCTTTTCAACAATCATTCTTGGGTATTGTGAGCTCCAAACGTGACAATTCTGCTTACTAACGTATAGCCTGCGAGGTGAAAATGGGTCTCATCACTGAAGATGAAAATCCGGATCATATGGTGATATGGCTTAAGTTTTTGTGTTAATAGAAGTCTTGAAATTCTAAAGATCGGGCTTCAGCAGTAATATTTACTATTGACGGCCGAGAAAGTTTTGCGAACTGTGACACCAAAATTTTCACCATTTTTGTAGTGAATTTAAACAACTTCAATGTTGAATTTTAACAAAGTAACGGCGTAGTTTTTACTTGTCAAATGTCAAAAGATTGCAGTTTCAACATTGACAACACCGCAAATAGCAGACCATTTCTTATTGGTAAACCCTTTACCTAATTATTTTGAACATAAGCACGGTTCTAATTATTACGATATATACGGTTTACGCTATGTATTCCGAAATAGTTTATGTACAAAACTTTCCAACTCAATTGCTCGTTGTTATCGTTGAACAAACTTCATATATACACTGTAGATAGAGTCGTACAATGAAACTAATTTCTGTTTGCCATTAGTGTCTTGTTGTTTTTGTACATTAATTAGTTTGTTGTGTGTTATCAACAATACACAATTCCCAACAGCATTATTTAATTTAATATTTTTTTAAGTTTAATTTAGTTTATCGTAAAAATTGATTTAATTAGGTTATGTTTAATTCTATATAACTACATATGTAACGGTGTTATATCGTATCATGTCATTGTTTTCCATATTTTCCCACAACAATATATATAAATAAGCATTTCGTTTTCATTGGCACAAATCAATTAAACAATTTTTAATTAATTATTTCCATACATCAGATAACTTACTAATAGTTTGTACTAATTATGCCGTAAGCGATTTCCCAACAACAATTATACCGAGTATATAACGACGACAACCAAACGAAATCAATTAATTATGACGCTGCTATGATGCCGCTACCGTATTCGAACTACACAGCAATAATTAACTACTGTGTGTCGTATACACACACTATACATACCTATATATAAGACATAACTATAACTCGAGATCGACATTAACTATAAACACGTGTCAAGATCGTAATTTATATTTTCTTGATACTTTCTTATGTATACATACATATGTACATACAGATGGACGCACATTACACAGTTAGTGTAATTGATATAATTTAATATCATCGCGTAGTCTATACGTCTTGTGCTCTTCTGAGACAAATCTCGACATAATATATACCTCGGCAACGTTATACACCGCAACAACTTGTGTATGTGTGTGTAATTTAATCGCATTGAACGATGAATCATTGTTTTTCAATTGTCGCATTATGTACTTGATTAGGTATATGTTAGTTGGCTAATGAAGGAGCAAAATATTAAATTGTAATAAAAACAAGTGAAAGGTTATTCGGATTGATTAGCACTTAGTATTTAATCAAAGTGTTTATATAAGATTGCTACAATATATTGTCTTTTGTTTTTTGAAAATTTATACACTTTGATTTTTAGTTGACGATGGGAGTTGACTACATATTGTATAACGAATATCTAAAACGTGCACTGAATTAGAAAGTGTTCCACGATCATTTGATTACTCTTAGCTACCGTGCCGGACCCTATAAGCCACCTATATCAAAACAAGACTTTGTTGATTTACTAATAGATAGGCTGACGATGGCTTCCAAGAAAGCTAGGGTTGGTGCCTCCCCTTGAAGAAGGCTTCCGATATAGCTTAGCCTACCTTGGTTGACAAGAGAACTTCAGAAAATCCCAAATAACTTATAATATCTATAAGAGAAATCGCGTCGATATTATGTGCCAACATGATATAATTCCGGAGAAAATTAAAAGATGGCACTAGTAGTAGTTGAACAAAATGTCATTTTTTAAACTGCAGTTTTTTACATTCAACGAATTATTAACGAAACCAAAATTTGAAATCTAAAAAAAATTTAATTTTATAATCGAAATTGGAAATTTTAAGCTAATGGGGTTGTTTGTTTGTTTTTTATCTCTACAATCTGTTTCGGGGCTCGAGGCACTTCCAACTCTTGCGCGGTTTGCTTATTTCGTCCTTACCTTACGCCATTACAGCAAAATCGAGGACGTACGGCTATAGGTCCGATCTACGTAGAACCATCTGCACATTGCATAGCTCCATGACAGCTTATAGTACTGACATGGAAGATGGGTTGGTCCATAAATTCTGCACTCCAACAGGGGGTCATAGATGTGTTCATTCTCACCATCGATCGTAATCAGGTGGTGAAAAATCCCTTTACCATCCTGCCCCTTACGGGATTCGAACCTGGTACCTCCCGATCCAACTGCTGCAGCTTTAATCACTGCGCCACCTGGGCGGTCAAGTTAATAGGCTTATATTTATAAATAATAATAAATATATAAATCTTGATGTCTTTGGCATTTACTATGGAAATTAATACGATTTCCCTAAAGTATTATAAGTTATTTGGAAAACCCAACAAAAAATCAGCATGCCGGCATTATCCGTGCAGTTATTCAGTTTATATAATCTTTGCTTGGCTTGAAGTCATCTTATATATTTCTTCCAAGCTAAGATTATTTTATTTTCATCGTGAAACTTTGTTACACCCAACAAAGTGTTTAATGCATCTCTAACAACTTTAGACCTATACATTTCTTGTCCATTCCAATACAATCCTTAGCAAGACATATAAGAACTGATATAACATATTCGATCGAGTCGCGTAAGCCATTGAATTCAGCATGTCACCAGCAAATTGAACTGCTGAACAATCTCTTGAGCATAGAGAATATCTTTTAAAATGGAGAATCACTCGATCGCTTGACAATTTGATCTTTAATGGGTAACTCTACAGCTGGATAGATGGGTTCTTGTGCCAGCAGATTTGTAAGCGCACAATCATCATCAAGTTGAGGTTGTCCTACTATATAAAAGTGGACCATTAAAGTCCTGTTATACTCTCCTGTTAAAGGCTATTCTTTATGGTGATAGCTTTTGTGAATGACGTAGTATTGCAGTGTTTTGAGACAAATTGAGGTACCTGCTTCTTATCTTGTACTACAATCAAAACTGGAAACAGCTGGAGTATTAGTGACAAGTGAACAATTTGGATCTAATCAGGCAGTGATTCGATCCATTTTTTTTTGTAAAGGGTCGCTTTCTAGTGGCCAACTATAGACATTATGACGAAACTATATGAAGGTTCAGATAACCTTTTTCTTTATGAATGATGTACTAAGGAGTATTTCACTACTCCTATATAAGTATACAAATGCCAGTGGGTACTGCCATATTCGGAAAGTATACATAACATACTTTAGGAGTTTGGAGCTAGTCTACTCTCGAGATAGTTTAAATGATGCAGTCGTCTTAAGGTTTTGAACTTTTTGGTCGGTGTACCAAAAGAGATAGTTCAGCATTCAACTGTTGTGGGTGCCATTACAGGACAAATGAACTTGTTAGTCAAGCCACAATAAGCAGATTAGACATTGATATGCCAGTAGTAATCTAGTGTTAACTAGAGTTTCTATTTCGGATATCCGATCTTCGAATAATCCGGATTATTCGACCAATTTTGGCCATTCGGTTATTCGGATATTTTAACCTAATTATTCGGAAATATCTTTTTTTTTACATTTACTTTTACTTAGAAAACAATATAAATTTTATAAATGTAAATAGTTTTGAAGATGCTAGCATAATCTTCGAACAAGAAGAGAAAACCTCAGGAAAATTATAAAAATGATTAAGTCCATCGGAGGCTACGTTAATAAGCAGAATGATTGTTGAAAAGCCTCTCCATCCTCAAGGTGTCATTGTTTGGTGCGTGATTAATGTGTCTTGCCATAAAAAGAATTGGAAGATATTGATGTCAACCACGCCTTTTTTCAGCAATGCGACGCTACGTTCCATGCATGCAACAAAATAATCCCGATTATGCAAGTAAAGTGTCCTGATTGTGTTATTTCTCAGAAAGGTGATCACAATTGGCCACCGAGATTTTATAATTTATCACATTTAGAAAAAGGCCACGTCGAAAATAAGGTTTTTGCCAATGCTCCACAATCGATCGTGACTTTAAAGATGGAATTTGTAAAGTTATCGAGTATAATTATAGTATAATTTTTGTTACTATCTGGATTATTTTATCCATAAATAATCTATATTCGGATAATCATTAATGTCGGATAATTTGAAACCATAGTCTTAACTGTATCATTCAAGATCCGGACAAATAATATTTCTTCGATGATATATCAGATAAGTGCGGAAGTAGTTAAATCGAAGTAGTTGCACGACACTGTCTCATAGATAAGCATGTGAACTGCCTTATAGAGTTCCAAAACATGACTGCTGTGTATACCATATACTCATAACTAGATGAAGGTTAAGACACAGAGAAACAGGAGTAGTAGAAACAGAACTGCACTTGCTTTAGCAGGAGTAGCATCAAGTTCCAAACATGCATATTGTGTCCATATATGGCATATTATCATGTTGAGTGGAACTGGAACTATTCCAAATTAACAAACAACCTGAGATTTCATTACTCTAAACCAGGGTCAGATTTACAATTCTCATAGAGTATAGGTTGTGTTATTTTACAAAGCGAGGTTCTAAGGAGACAGTAAAAACTGGTTCTATATTTGACAATCATATCGTTGCACCACACTGCTTTGCACATATAGATTGTGATAATAAATTCTCGTACTTTGTTGTCGTTGAAACCACAACTGATAACCTTTATAAAACACGCAGATTTGATGAAATACAAGCAGTGGTTAAAGGCATCTGCAAAATGCAAAATCAATGGCTTTTACTAGTATACCTTACACTAACCTAGCTATAATATAAGCTAACCTAGTGGCCATCAAAAGACACAGTGGATAATTAGTCTGCATTCATATCATAAAATGAGCTTTTTACAGTGCTAACTCATTAACTCATTTTGGCTCAACTAGACTATATAGAACATATCAAGGGTAGTAAAGTGTCTTCGTAAATCCGGTACAGTGACTACTAAGAACTAAATACTTTGCTAATGCAGGTTTTCCTCGATCAAGTTTCACTTAAAAACATTTCTTCAAAAAGACATCTCTGAACATTTACCAAAATCTTTGAGTGAAATTATGTTCTAGTGCTGGCCACCAGATGACCACCTCTCCAACCGTAATATAAATCAAGCTATTTAAGATATTCTCTATGGCAATACTGTTTGACGTTTATGACACTCATACCAACTCCGTTAAGTGTTGTGATGGCTCTACTTAGAAATGTGCGAGTGGATGACTCATCAAGTGGATTCCTCCTTAGCAGTGCTAATTAAACGTGCCTCATATAAAATTCACCTGTCTCATAACAAACTCATGTTAAATTACCAACCTATATGGTGTTACTGCACTAATCAATTAATAATGCGTAACGTGGTAAACGCAGCGAAAATACAAAATGTCAAATCGGCAAAATGAATCACACTCGAATCGAATAGAAAGAAAATTATTACAACAACAGCGACACATATATGATTCTTCTTCTTACATTTCTTTTTATTATTTCAGTTATTGTGTACTTCATGTGAGCGTGTATGTGTGTGTGTACAAGAAAATTTACTTAGAAAAATAAACTTTTGTTTTTGTTTTATATATAAGTAAACCAATTACTGTACGAGTATAAAGTTTTTAGAAAAATTTAGAAAAAAAAAAAATTTATAATTGCTAGTATTTTGATTCAAGTGATAACAAATACTTTGCATATATAAGTTTCTGTTATATTTTAACAATAAATTAATTAATTTATTTTATTTTCTGTGATTTTTAATTAAATAATTTTATAAAGTTTTCATAATTGTTTTGTATCAAATATTTATATATAAAAGTGAAAATGTTTCGTGCATATGGTTCAATGCCGGGCGGCAATATAATGGAATCGCAGCCAATTGTTCAAGACCAATTCGATCATATGTCATGGACAATACATCCGATTGGTACACCATCGTTGCGGTCACCAGTTGGGCCACCCCAACCACCGCCACACCAGTCGCAACAGGCTAGTCAAGGTGTTGTGTCGCTTCAACAAAATCATAATATGGTCGGCAATATGTTGAACAACAGTAGCAATAGTGTGAACAATCATAGTAACCACAATAATCATAATATGCAACAGCATAATAGTAATGCCAACAATAATAATAATAGTAATAATAACAACAATAATAACAACATAAATAATAATAATAATAATAATTTATACAAAGGAGATAATTTAAAAGGTAAACGTTTTTTTTTTGTTTAATTTTATTGATAAGAAAATTATTTGCACTTCCGTTCATTCTCGGTCGAGTGTGCATGCACTCTCCAAAAGTCTAAAGTGATAATTGGTTGATATATACGAGTACATATGCAGTAATCATAAATTTTGTAATTTAGCATCGCTTTAATAAATTATAAATTTGAAGTGGCGACATGTTGGACGTGTATATATGTGTAGTGGATGTCAGCTACTGAAATTGTGCAAATTATTTGCATTTCTAAATTGCACATCATCACAACGTTTAATTAGCTCATTTCCAACGATTAGCTATTTAATTAAGACAGCCTTCACACCGTGCTGAGAATTTTAATATTTCTTTTAATTTCTTATTTATGTAACGTGTACATGTGTATGTGTAATTACTTGATTATTATTTTATGTTTTTATGCAAATAATTTTATAATTGTACTTTGGAAGGTATTACTCGTTTGTATAATTGAAAATATGTTGTTGTACAAAAAACACACGTAATGGTTTTAGTAACGACCCGGCATGCTCAATCTATAAGTACGTGACGTGTCAAATATGCAAAACACTGCAGTGAGCCAGATGCTCTTAATATAATTTATCAGCTCATGTTATCACATCGAGATGTTCAAGCTTCCAGCAACGCCATGACAGAGCAATTCGTTTCAGAAAAGTACCCTGCGGATCTATATCAACATCGTTGGCCTGTTATCTATTTAAGAAAATTTTCGAATTCTCAATTTGGAAAAATAAGTGTTAATAAAAACCTCTTGGAGTTCCTGATTTGTACTCCGATAGCGTTTACATGAATACCTTCATGTTTTCATATATAACTTTCTTAACTCTATCGGTAGTCATGAGACCCACAGAAAGATTTTGACTTCGATGTTTATTCACTAATATAGTCTATTGCTTGTAGTCCTTTTGAGAGGATCTGTATAAGTCCCAATAACATACGCTTTGCTGAAAAGTTTTCTTAAATGCTTTATCACTTTGCTCAGCTCACTAGTCCATCATGGTGCTCCAGTTCACTTGAGTATACTGAAAGGACAGCACTTTATCATGTATAGAAGCTAATTAATGTTTTTTCAAGCACGTCACCTGCTCTTTATATTCCTGAACATCAAATACCTGGTGAGACGGAATCAGTATAATTCCAATTTTGTATTATTTGAGTTTATTTGTATACTCTCTAATTACAGATTTATCGCTACTGAGAGAAAAAGAGATGAAGAGAAAATCAGAGAGAGTTACCTGATCTAAAACCTCCTAGTTTGAAGCTTCCTCTTAACTCTGTGAGACAATAATTACTTCCTTCCGTGAGGATATAAGAAAGGTTGCTCAACTTCCCATATTATGAGGGCCATGGCAGATACACATCTCGCAATAATGGTTTTAGAGAAAAACATTCCTATATTTTTCTATATATGACTACATCTATATTTTCAAGATAAGGCGATCCTCCAAGTATTACTTCTTCAAATGAATATCGACATCTCTCTATACTACTGTTTAGAAGATATCGAGAATAAATCCCCAGATCACGATCGTTAAAAAGAATGACTAATTCTAAAAGACCTACCAGTGATATTCCATTAATATTGATTTTTACGTATGGTCTAGGATCATAATCGGGAAATTCGGTTACTGAGCAAACATTACAAGCACGACAAAACTGTTTACGTTCACGTCAATAATTTTGTATTCTTTTAAAACGTTTAGACATAATGAGACAGCTCTCTACTTTTGAGTTTGGTTGGAAAAGTTTTTCGGAAATATCTTCGATAGTTGTGGAGTGGGGTTTCTGAGACTTCTCCGAACATGCTTCCCCCGGCTTGATCACGTTTGGTCGCACATTTCCCAGTTCTTTGTTTTGACATCGGATGCAATTATCAACTGTAAATCCTGCTAATCCACACCTTCTGCAAAAGATATGAGTGGTGCTCATAGGGGAGTTAACGAATCGATGGCTTAAGTCCTAACAGTCCCAACAGACCACAAACATCTTTGGATGTAAGGCTTCCACTTCTTTTATGTGTGCATCTGTCAATTCCAATATCGGATTCATCTGAAATTACAGTCTCTTTCTGAGTACCACCATAGGTACTCGACGCGTTGAAAGTGGACTGCAGTAATTTTGTAGGTTTTGATACCTCTTCCACGAACATTACATTGAGTTTGTCACGGAAATCGATCATTCGTTGCGGATCGAATCCTGAAGTTGACCACAATTTTTCATAATTATCGCATTCCTTCCGCAGATCTTCAAGAAATCGAAATCATCCTCCTAGATTGGGTATTTTCAAGGTCATTATTTGATCCTCAAAGTCATGTTGAGTCATCCAAAGTATTACAAACAGTTGAGTATTGAACCAATTGTTCTAAAAACAGGTTGCATTTATCTTGAATCTAAAGAGAGCTACAAGATTTCAACCTGAACAGTAGCGCACTTATCAATTATGATGGTAAATTTTGACTAAAGATACAGGGTGTCCGCCGGGAAGGTATACTACTTTGTTTATAATTTTTGATTAAATGAAGGAGAATGGATCTGATATTGATAAATATTTTATTTAATGTCGGCAATTATGTATCGAATACAATCAAATAAATGTCCGCCTCTGTTAGCATCACAAATGTGAGCGCTTTTGAGCACATTTTTCATTACATTCTCACACATTTCACCCGGTATTTCATTAATTTTATCACGAATATTTGGTTTGAGTTGCTCAAGCGTTTCTGGTTTGTTTGCATAAGCCGTGTTTTTCAAATATTCCCACAAAAAGAAGGCCGGAGCAGTCAAATCAAGCGTTTCCATCACCATTTTTAAGAAATAACTTGTTGTGGAAAGAGGTCTCGCAGTAATTCCATTGTAATCCTGGCTGTATGTGATGTGGCACCGTCTTGTTGATACCAAGTGTTAATCAAGCCCAAAGCATGCAGTTGTGCCGTTAAAAAATCTTTTCAATCATATCACGATATCGCTCCCTATTCACAGTTACCGTTACACCGTTTTCATTTTCAAAGAAGTAACGTCCAATGATTCCTCTGTTAGCGGGCTTAAATCCTATTGGCATATGTACGGCGGCGTAAATGATCTTGTGAAAGAAGCTCTTGTGTCAACTGAATCTTAAATGGAAACAACTGGAAATCTTTCTGCAAAATTGTGGCCAAACTTGTTCTTTGAAGACCAAGCTCCTGAGCACGGCGTCGAAATGAGGTTGATGGATTGTTTAGAACACTTTCTTGAGCAGTAGTTATGTTTTCAGCTGATCTTGCAGTACGTTGTGGCCCATGCTTGGGCCTATCACCTACAGACCCTCTGTCTTCGAAATCATTCACTACACGATAAATAGTGCGTTTTGTTGCATGTTGTTTCTCCCAAAAATTTCATGTAACTTTGTCATCGTCACAATAATCGATCGAACACGTTGGTTTATTGAATATTTTTCCATAATAAATTTGCCACGTGTCTACTTCACGACTGCCAAATATGAAATGTCAAGACTAACGTTTACCAAAATGGCGGCAGAACAAAGTAGTATACCTCCCGGCGGACACCCTGTATTTAATTTTCCGATCTAACCAAATCCAATATAATATAATGGATTTGGTTGGATTATGTAGACCTCTAAAGAGAGCAAGATCGAATGAACTTTAATTTTTGGAGACTAAAGTTTCTGAGATTTCTTAAAGGGTTAGCTAATGAGCGATTGATCATAACAATCTCTAACATTATAATCTGCTAGTGTTTAGTTTGACTAGCAGTCCGTCATATATTACGAGACATACATTAAAAGAAGAGACAAAACTCGACCTTGAAAACATTCCTTTAGGGCGATCATCGTAGTTTTGTATTACTATCTATAAGCCAGCAGTAATATACAAGCGTAGCCTCTTTTACATACCTTTCAGTTGTGAAGATCATAGCACTGAAAAAATTTAGGTTCGTCTGGTCATATCCCTCAAGATAAATAATAGCCTTTCGTCACAATTTTAGAACGATTCTGAGAGACAAACTTTAAAGAAATGAGTTTTCATTAAAACCTATATTGGTTCCAGATTTGTACTCAATTTTTCTCCCTCCTGGCTTTTCTATAGTTTCGATAGAGATTTTTATATTTTAACAGATAACTTTCGAAAATTGAGTGGTTGAGGTAAGGCTGTTCACTTCCTCACACAAGGTTCTTCAAATTTCGATATCTTTTCACTATTGACACCTTTATTGTCCTCTCTTTGGGAAGATCTGTTTCCTTATCTTTTTCCCAATCTGTCCGGATCCATTGTGGTATCCCAATTTTTTTTTTGCTAATTGAACTGGTTTCCTCAGAAGAAATTAACCTTTTTCATTCCACCACTCTTTCAAATCTGTTTCTTCGCTTTCAAAAAAACCCACCTAGAGGAATAGTAGCATGATCGGATGAAGACTTTTCCACTCTGTGAACAAGAATAGTTTTAATTACAAATTCTAAAAAGTTGATTCCCACATTTACAAATGCTAGATCAGATGCACCACCACTTACGTGTTCGATCGTTATCCTCCAATTTGCCCTTACTACGAAGCGATTAAGCCGAGCATTAGCTAAGTAATGATTTGATTTTGATGGTATTACTCTTCCATGGACAATCATATTTATAATACAAACCCAAGTACTTTGCACTTCTGTTGTGCCACCGTGATCAACTTGATCACCATTGATGGTGATCAATTTGGATGACGGACCATTAATCAAAAAGGGAAACGATTATTCTTTGTTAAGTATCTTTAGATAAACATGAACATGGCAGTGCTTAGTTTTATGGGTAAAGATCATCGACACCACATGTCCAGCTTCAAACATAGTACGTTCTACAATCTTCAATTCTATCGATCAATCTTGGTTATGATTTCTTTTCTTTCTAAGATCAGAATATATTTTACGTAAAATCTATGTATTGCAGGGTTGGCAAATCAAACCAACGACCGTTTTGAAAAACTCTCTTTGGCAACTATGCACAACCCTTGTTGAAAAACGTTCAGTACTATTTGTGGTAGCTTGATCGGTAGGAGTAATCTTTGTCAACAGATTACAGGTATCGTTTTATGAAAATGTCGTGGTGACTTAATCACAGTTCCCGCCATTATGGTAGTACATCCTCGTCAATCTGGTAGAATTCTATCCGGAGTCTCAAAAGCTCTGTTATGGGACATAGTACACTCATCCCATAAAATCAATTTAACAATACTGTGTCACCATGCATATGATTCGTTTCACTTAGCAACACTCTGTCATTTACCGAAACATGTGCTGTTTGATTCTGATTTCAGTAACTTTGTATTATTAGGCTAACGCGCAGTCTGGCATAGCCGATGTTGTCTTCGTTATTGATAGTACGTCCGCGGGTACCGGATCCAACTCACCGTGACTGCACTCCACTAACAAAAATTAGAGTGACTATATTGCAAGTGAAGAACACTCACAAATAAAATAATGTTGTTCAAGGTCTCAACACTGCAGTCCTAAATAAAACGAGTTACAAAGCGTCTTCTAGCACAAGTACCACATACTTCTTTCGCCACAATGAATCTCATTTTTTTGCCATATCATCGGCGCCTACCTCAAATCCTACTTAACGTTAATCTTATCTAATCTGCGTAAAAACATTAATCACGACATCGTCTCCTATTACCTTTCACATTTCAACTACGTACATACGAGTATAACCGCATACACCAAATGCTGATATAAATCACATAACAGGTACGCGGTAAATATATCGCGCGACAAATATGCAAATTTTTTGCGATGCTATATCAAACGCGAAACCCCAATATATGAGTACTCGTCTGTATATATACTGTAAGACATTTCAACATTATTCATATAATAAGTTAATTTTAATTGTGAAATATCAATTACGCGTTTTGTTACTTCAATTTACTTTATATACACCAACAACCTTCTTATGTACTATATATATGTACATATGTGTGTTTTTGTGTACGTTCATATACACTACAACTTGATTATTTATTATCTTGATAGAAATATAATCGCGAAACAAAACCAACAAAAAAACGTAAGAAATTCAGTTATGCAAATAAGACAAGAAATTATTATATGGGTGTGTGGGTGGTGGAAATACAGGTGGTTCGATTTCGTATCAGTCTAAATAATACATATAGATCTTAATGAGATAAAATCTATCAACAGCAAATCATTCTTTTGTTTTTCTTTCATTCTTTATAATACCATCTCGATCGTCTTATATATCTGATTGTATGGGTAGATATATAATATATTGACAACAACAACAATTCAGGTGTTAATTTATTAATTTAATTTCTATATAAAATTAAAAATCTAACACTTTCGTAATAAATCAATCTATTGTTGTGTGTTGTCTTGCAACAATAGACCAAAGATTAATAATATTGTGTGAAATATGAGAGCATTATATGTAGGTAAAAATTGGGTTAATTTGAAAAATATCATCTTCAAGTGATGTGATTCTATATGTATAGTTATATCGAGTGTTAAAGATTAGGTTAATCCTATTGTGTGCGTACCATTCGTCAGGTGAACATATGTAGGTTACGAATATAGTTTTATCCTAACAACAGCTTAATTTATATTTCTTATCAAACCGAAACACATATTTGTTCAAAGACAGTATATACGAGTACAATGTTGACGTTAACCAAAAAAAAAAAACAAGTGTCTGCTCTATTTTATTATCATCCAGTGGTTTCCAACATTTTTTTTTACTTTACTTAAAAAAATACTGTAAATGTAAATCTTATACGTTTTAGGCTTTTTTGGGTGTAAGCTGGAAAGATAGATGAAATCTAACTATAACCTCAAGCTTGACAATTGATTAGCGAATACGGAAATAAGAGCTACTCGGGCACACAGTGTTTAACAGTGTAATAGAAAACTTCATTTATTTCATCTTGCATTACAATCCGAACCCGGCATTCTCAAGTACAAGTACAAAATAAACTCTCTAATCGTCATACGGTAAAATCTGTGACCTTGGGTTTTAGTATGATAATCCATTTCTTCCAATACGGCAATTGTTTCCTAATGTTTCCAGATCAACCTATTTAGTGATAAAATCGTGATATCAATTTTAAACCATATTAAGTTTAATGTTACACCCATTCTCCGTATACCAGTTTTGTCGCTTTCGTGGCAGAGGTCGCTCTCGTGGCAGAGAAAGAAACTCTGTCATTTGAAGGTCTCGGGTTCGATTCCAAAACATCAATCACGTTTGGGTCTCTTTAATCTGTATGTATATGTGGGTTGAATCGTGGGCCCTAGTGGCATTGAGTTCTGGAATAATTTTCGCCTTCTTTAATAATTTTATCCCCGTGCTATCACTTAATAAAAAAACAATTACTGTTAAAAATGTCAACCAACTAAAAAAAATCGGATACCGCCAAAACAACCATGACCCCCACATAAGTTCTCGGATACGAGATTGAAGATCAATACGTGGAACGTGCAGTCACTTAGAAAACGTGGTGCGTTTGACGGCCTTATCACACATATGAAAGAGTATCGGCTGGAACTCGTAGCGCTCCAAGAAACTCGATGGCCTAAAAGTGGAGACCATGTGTCCCAGGGCTATACGTTGCTACACAGTGGAGATGACCTCGGAAATATTGGAGTTGGATTTCTCATTAGGCCACAGTAAGAAAAAGGCTGTGTTGGACTTCCAGGCAGTCGATGAGATAAGTCAACCTGTCAATTATTTGAATACATTCACCCACTGATATAAGCCAACCCCAAGATAAAGACTCAGTTTACAATAATTTGGATAATCTGATGAGCTCTATACCTCAGCACGATGTCAAATTAGTGATTGGTGACTTTAATGCTAGAGCTGGCAGAAATGAGATCGACTTATATCGTAATATAGGCCCGTACTCCCGACACGGAACTGCAACCGAAAATGGAGAAAGAATGATGTACTTTGCAATCACTCATCATCTCAAAGTGGCAAGTGCATTCTTGCCTCATAAAAACATCCATTTGGGAACATGGACACATCCGCGTAATACCTCCTGAAGCCAAGTTGATTTCTAAAGGGTGGGCTCGGTTTGTCCAAGACGTGAGATCTTATCGAGCGTCAACAAAATTCGAAGGCAATGACCATTATCTGGTAACGTGAATGGTAACTTCAAAGTGAAGTGTTGAAAACCTCGGTTGTCGATGCTGCCCAACCCATCTTAGTTAAAGTGAAAACTACGCCCAAAAATAATTGGGTTGATGAGGAGTGTCATGTTGCTGTTGAGCAAATACAGCCCATATCACGGTCAAAATATCTTGCAAATACGGATAAGCTTGTACAGAGTGTTGATCAGACCCGTTGTCATGTATGGATGTGAGAGTTGGACTGTCAATCGAAAGATGGCTTCTATCATTCGAGATAAGAATCATGCGTGATAAGAATGATGCCTAAAATGCAACCATGATGGGACATCTGGAGTTCGTTTTAATCACGAGATCAGGAAGTTAATGAGTATTCCTGGTATATCTTGCATGAAATCAAAGGACAGCGAGTACGCTGGCTCGGTCACGTTGTGCTTGCTGATCTGAACCGAATGATCCAACGATTTTTGAAGGGAGAGCCTCCTTTCGGTATGCGAAGAGGTCGTTGTCGGCGACGATGGCTCCACGGTGTAGAGAGCAATCTGTCATATTCTAACTGCTTGCAACAGTATGAAGAGCTGGCTCGTGGATGAAACCGATGGAGTCAGATCGGGGCACGGTCCGGGTCAACATTTACCTGTAAAAACCGAAAACAAAATTCATCGGTTGATGACCCCATCAACCAAAAAGCTGTACCAAACAAAGACACATTATTCGAACATAGGTTTCTCTCTAATAACCTGTTTGTAATAACTGGGATGTGATAACTGGGATAACCTGTTTGTAAAAACCTCCACCTGGGTAAACTCGAAATTTTCTCTTAACTTTAGTCTCGCATGCACCATCTCTCGCAAAAACATCCGTTTTAGGAACTCATCTAGCCGGTACTGGTGTTCCTCGATTTTTTTGTTCAAACGGTTTTTGTGCGTATCGCACGAAGCTGTGTACACTGTACTACACTTAGTTATGTACACTGTAAAAGACGTGAGGTGTGAAATATTTAAAAACAATAAAGACTTGCCATTGGTTAATCAAAGACGATTAATAATTAAATAGCAACAGGAGGTTAAGCGCCATAGAGCAGCTGCCATTAACCAGCCATATTAATATATGGCGGCAACCTCACAGCTAACAGATGTATTGAAATGAGTTATAACTATAACAATTCCAAGAACATTGGTCATCAACGATCAACCAATATAAAATATAATCGCAACATGCAATGAATAGTAACCAAGCTTTACATACTCGTTGTAGATTGTTCAAGATTGACCCGATTATTTTATTTTCGATTGTCGATATCATAAATTATGTCAGATTTAAGTAGTAGACGTTGTTCAAACACTAATTGGAACCATCCAAGTTACATGAATAAGATAACGGCCACGATAGTCTCAATTAATTGTGAAAGGTTAGACGGTTATTATTGGTGAGGGCTATGTCACCTTAACCACTCTAATACTATACAATGTTTAAAATAATACTTGCCCAGCACCTACACTTTACAATGGATGTTAGTACATGATGTTAGTACACTCGTTGTATAGTGCTATCTCTGTCGAATCAGCTTATCTTTCTGCCACTATTATATATACTACGTGCTATTACCAGTCGACCATTGACTTCTTCGACGATGACCACTTTTAATGGCCACGCTTAATGGGATTTGTACAAGGATTCCGATTGGTGACTTTGTCAAAAGTTAATTGTGGTTAATTGAGGTTTTAATTATATCCTAGAATCGTATCCAAGTAAAGGGTGGTTAAATATTCGAGATAAACCAAATTCGCCGTGAAAATCTGATTACTGACTTAAGTAATTGTTTGTCATTTGATCATCACTAACTCTTGTACCTTTGGTTTGGTGGAGAAAATTTGAATTTCTAGAAATTCCCAGTGCGGATCTCGATAGATGCTTAAGAGATTTATTGGTGTCATCTGTGACTTTCTGTTGGAGTACGTATAACTAATAGACCTTCATAAGTACTATAAGTTAAGATGGTTAATGTGCAGATATAGGCTATCTGCCGTACGTTGTCTACGATTAGATTTCGGTGTAAGTTAGGACATTAAAAGTAAGTTAAGATTGCTTCTGCAACAAAGTGACAGGTTTAAGATAATCTTCCAAGTCATACCTTCGATCAAAAAATGTAAGCTGCTAACTGTGCTAATATAGAGCGCTAATCTAATGTACATCTAAGATGGTTTTGGTTCTACATTGTGATTCTTAACATATTCGAGAATATTGCTTCCATCCTTTCAGCATGTTTTTCCGGGTTGTTGCGGCCATTTTACTTTCCCCTTCCCATTTTAGATTCTTCTAGTAATCCACTTCGTTTGGTCACCCTCATTTGCAGCGATAGTAGCGTTATTCGGGAGTCTCAGGTTTTATTTTCGGTTGCAACCAAAACTAATGATTGGGTGATTTTAATGTATGTGTGTAATTGTTGGTCGAACCGTGGGGACCTTCGAGACTTTGAGTTTTGAAATACTTTCCGCTTTCTTTAATTAACAAAAAGCCTCTGTGTGAGTTTCATTATTTCAGAGCCATAGGCAGTATTGATTTCAACAGATTCATCAAATCTGTGAGTTTCTGGATCTGACTACATCGGTGTCGATCATGAGCCAGCTTTTCATGCCATTATAAACAGTTAGAAGTCCTCTCTCTCTCTCTCTTATCCGGGCAGCCAACAACGTCGCGTTTTTGAACCTATCTTGCGTACTCTTCCGTCAAGGTCCGACTCTCAAATCCATACATGAAAATGGAAACTGAACAGTGTTCTAGTGGATCAAGTATCTCTTTCACTCCGTTGCCATTTAATCCAATCACACAGATATCATCTGCATATGCAAAAAGTGCATCTCCTTTTCGAACACCGGAAATAATTGCAATCAGTTTCGATAGCCTGTTTTCAACTTTGACTAGACATTGTGACGGTATTACTGTCATTCTACATACGAATGTACTCTCGATTGATCGAGCCATATAGATGCTTGAAATCTAGGAATACCTGGTGTTTATCGTACGATATTTCAAAGTTATAAGAAAGAATCATCCAGCACTAAGAAGGGTAGAAAAATGTTCATGCTATGTATTGAGTACCGCATGGACGTTGTTTCCATTTTGGTCCCGAATGGCAGTTGACCAAAATCGTAAGGTATGGAGCTATCTGGTGACTCCTTTAAAGAAACTCGAATTGTGGTCACTGCTGAGTTGTACTCTTAAGAGCCTATTCCTCCAATATTCTCGCTTATTCTATTTACAAATTCGTAAGTAGACATAAAATATAATCCAGGTCATTGAGTCGCGCATCTTCTGCTTAAATCGAAAGCGCGTTTGAAGCCAACGAACAGTAGACATGAAAATGAGCTCCATTCGTATGATGAAGGTACGAACTGAGTTTGTCTATTGATTATTTTTTCAAGGTGCCATTCAGACAGATACCACCAAACTGCGCAACGGGCAAATTATATATAGTTTATCTACTTGCGATCGCATTAATACAAATTATATTCATTCATATGAGCTTATAACAATAAAATTTTCTATTTATAACGAGCTCAGCTAAAAATACGAGCATATATATAAAATAATGCATGCAATTGTACTAAACTAATAACAAACACAATAACAATTTTTAATAACAAAACGATAAATAGTTTTATTTATTATTTGTTGCATTATGCAACCGCGCGGCAACTCATCATTATTTATAAAGTTGAAATAATTTTTATTTTTATTATATATTTTCCATATTTGTGCTATAAAATGACATAAAAAAAATAATTTGCATTAACAACAAATAAATGTTTATAGTATAATATATACAACAATTAACATGTTAACTGGCACGGTTTTACACTGCTAATGTCTTGTTGCAAGTTTTTTGCTCACTCACTCACATATACCCTCGATACTGGTTATACAGAAATAGAATTTGGGTGACACCATTTTTGACAAATCGACGACGAATCGGAACATTATTGTTGTAGTTTGTTATATGAATCTTGTGTCGTCTCTATGTATAATGTTTTGACAGTTCGAGGTATTTTTTCGACATACCTAGAAGAAAAATTGTTTAAACATATGTGTCGTGAAAATATTTTGAGAATGCGAAATAGTATGATAAAACCACACATATACTTCTGATGACGTATTCGTTCTGGGTTTGGCGTTGTTGTCACATATACACGTATTCACGAGTATTCAGTTCATTAATTATTTGACAAACTTCTAACATATATCCGTACACCTTGATATACGTCAGTGAATCAACTATTTAGAAATAGAAAGTTTGATGTGTTAGCCAGCATAAATTATGTACTGACTTATCGAAAAATGATGACGTCAACTATAATTAATTAATATTCCCAAGGTCACTGGAAGCACTCAAGAATTAAATGAGGAGACAAAGCTATATGTATAATCGTCTGTGACTGTCTGTGTGTAAAAATCGAGAAAAAGTTTAGGGTTCATTTAGAGATCCACTCTCAAGTCTCTTGAGTGACATTATTCCAGTTAGTATACAGAAACCTATTTACTATAGGCAATTCATTCATTTAGTATTTTTATATCTTTCGACAAAAGAACATCGTTAATTATATCCCTTGTATATGAAAAAAGGTGGTCGTATGCTATGTACATAAAGGCAAAAGACATTTTAGTACCTAGCCTAAGGTACATAGCTTGGATCAACACATTTGTCATGATTTCTTCTTTCTGAACTAACCGATTCGTTTATGTCCCTAACGAGGAGCGCTCACATATTTCAAGCAGAAATGGTTGTGATATTTACCGTATGTGAAAGGTATGTGAAACTTAAACCCTAAACCATACAAGAATATTTACTTTATCGGAGCTTTAAAGTCAACTTAAGTCACTCAGGTAAAACATCTTCGGAACAGAATACTCTAAAGTAGTGGTGGATCGTGGAATAGCTTTTAAATGGGCCAAACATTCGCTCACGTACCAGGTCTAAATTGATCTTAAAAACCAAGTACCTTCTGGCATACTCAGCAAACCCGAATTGAGCCTATTCACATGGTATTATTACGGATTTAGTCGGGATTTCAGAATCAGTGCTTGCATATATAGCGTCTAAATATAAGTCGCACTTCTCTCTGGCTCAACTCACAGTCCCGAAATCTGTTTGTTCTAAAGATATCCATACCTCAAATAGGAATCAAGATCCAAAGCAGGAAGAATGTTTCACAAGAAGTGCTCAACAGTAAATTCTTTTCCTCTCAAACATTGTTCGCAGTTAGCGTTACTCCGCATTTGCATTCGGAACTTTTCATATCCAATAAGATTCTGAAAGTGCGTCTTTCATAATTCAAGAAGAACTGGCATCTTTGCTGATTTATTGTTCCAAAGAAGATTTTGGATAGGTGATAAGAAATAAGGTTGTCCCATTTTTTCTGGTGCATACCACTAAAGTCATAATAACATCATCTCTAGAGCACACCGAGGTTCCACAAAAGTGGAATAGACGGTATCATATCTACCAAGTGGAATAGATAATAACGCCTCGGGATTTTGCATGTGTAACCCGGCACCAGTACACAATATACTGAGACAACAGTAAAGATCATCATTCAGATGAGCTGAATCGATAGTTTCTAACATCAGACTCAATGCCATCTCAAGAACTGCAGTGGGTGTAGTGTGATGTATATCCACCATTATTTTTTTTATGTTCTTCGAATTGTATTTGCTTGTTTTGCAAACATATGCGGTTCTCTATTATTGCTACAGCATCCCACTTAGAACTCTTCTTGTTTTGTTTCCAATGAGCACAACTTGTTGTATCCACATATTTTTATTATAGTCAAAAGTTCATCAGTGACAGACTGAAAAATTATTATTTTTGATCCAGTTTCTGCAGTTTCTCTTTATACCAATTTCATAATCGACAGCAATTCACTATATGATTTCGTAATAATGCAGATATTTAAAAATAAAATTAAAATTATGAATAAAATATAAAAACAAATTTAAATTAATTAACATATCATCTTCTTAACACGAACTGTCACTGTGTTATTTGTTAAACGCGCTTTGAAAGACGACCCACAAGATGAAAGTGAAATTATCATTCTAAATTCCCAAAATCGTTTTCTTCTTTTTTACATTGAAATAATATCACCCTCACGCATATACACGCCATCCAAAATATCTAAAATTATAGAACTTCCTGGTTCATTAAAAATAATTTATAAATAAATAAAAAATAAATCATCACAAATAAATTATTCGAATAAATTATTTTTAGTTTATTAATAATATAATAATTCAGTGAAAGTAAAATTCTTGCTATTTTTATCCAACTTTTTTTTTTTTGTGTTAAATATACAAACACTATTACATACTCAAATCAATAAAAAAACAACATTTATTAATTTTTTTATGTTTTATATATTAGTGATTTATAATACATAATTTATAAATATGTATATAGTTGGTTAATCAATCAAAATTCGGTGCGACGAAGATTAGCAATTAAAAATGTTTAAAATATAATTTAATACTCTCAAAACTCCCACTAAATTGACCAAGGGTATAAATTATGAAATAATATGATTTTTTTGGGCCAAATTTAAAATCAGATCATGAACCGAAAATTGTACTAAAATATTTAACCAGTAATTTAATTTAATTAATTTCGATTTAATTAGTTAAATGTTTTTATTTATTTGCAGGTAAATATTTTAAATACAATCATTTGGTTTTTAATTAAATTCATCGATGAGTAAGTAATAACAACAAAAAATATACGTTATATAAATCTCTATTTATTTAATTAAATTTAATTATAATTTTTTTTTATGTTTTTATGTACGTTAAATTTAATAATAATAATCCTATTACACGTGTATTGAAAATTAAACACGCGTTACGTCATAATATTAATATATTTGAAGGATTTTAATTAATTTTTTATTTAAATATAAAATATTATTTCATCAATAGTTATTATAATCGTTAATTCTAGGAATCTGATTGTTGTTTTTATGGTTTTGATTCCTTTTACTATAATTAACTTGGTTCCACGAAAAATAATTTATTTTAAGATTAGGTTTTTCTTGATTAAACGTTGCGGAGGAACTTTAAAGGAGAAGCACTTGTTAATTTTAGAGTTTAAACTTGTTTGAGGTGATTGTTGGAAATTACTACTCGTCTGAACTGTTCAAATGAGAGTTCTAGCACTCTTAACTAGAGGTCGAGAACTATCGATGGTGAGTGCCATCGATTATTATCGATAAAAATCGATAGTCTTCGATAGTTTTTAGCTCTCTTTTTTCGCAAAATTATCAAGGCAAAACTTATGTACTTCAAAAACTAAAGATCAGTATTTTAAATCGTAAAGGAAAGTATTCATTATTATAGAAGTAGAGAGGTACGTATCTTATTACATTTTAATGATTTTTTTTATGCAAGAATGACAACATGTTAACACTTTCTGGTTTCAATTTTGAACGCCGCTCTGAAATTAAGTACCCTGTTGCACTAAAAATTCTTTCGCTTTCCGTGGAGGTGGCTGGAATGCATAAGTATTTCAAGCAGCACTCTTCTAAAGGAGTTAGTTG
Organism: Tipula lateralis; assembly: GCA_963932295.1. Lineage (NCBI taxonomy): Eukaryota > Metazoa > Arthropoda > Insecta > Diptera > Tipulidae > Tipula > Tipula lateralis. Next base: position 64,219,449 of record OZ010736.1, on the reverse strand, counting down.
CTCGCCGGCCACCTAAAAATTGGCAAATCATTTAACAACAATCTTAAAAATACAAAAAGGAATGAAAATGACTAACTACAGAATTGAAGAGGGTCAGATTCCTCCTTACAGTTCTCCCTCTCAAAGTACTGTCTGCTGGTAATTATTATATCTACTGTACGTCACTTTATTTTTTGAGTCATTTTTTCTTCAAGAAAGTCAAAAAGAGATGATTTAGATTTAGGAACGGAACTGGTACTTCGACTATTTTCTAATTGGTTCTTAGCATTTTCTTGCCATTTTCTTTTATGAATGATGAGGGACACTTCCTGAAAGAACAACCTTTTGTTAACAGACTGTAGAAGTTTTGTACAAAACATTTTCACTTGTTCAGTTTTCATTACATTATATGTCGCATTTAGATAATTGAAAATTCCAAATGTTATTGGAATTATTAATAAACTCGTAACATAATTGTTACCTGAAATTAAAAACAATAAATTAGTACAAATGGACGAATTTTTTCACTATATACAATATACATAAACCTACTTAATTCAAACCAAGCCTACCTGAATTTTTTTTGTTGCCTTCTCAAAACATTGTAGAGCTTTTTCCACGTCTGTTAATACACCAATTTCATCAACATATAGAGGCTGAGAGGCTTTACGTAACTTTATAATTGCCCTTCCAATAGCATCATTTATTTCAATTATTCGTTGGATGATATAATATGTGCTATTCCAGCATGTTACAACTTCTTGCAGCAGCTTTAACGGTTCATCAGTGGATTCAGCAGCCTGTTCCTTTTTGGACATTTCCATTGCAGAAGTGCTACTTTAAAAAAATGTAACAATGTCTACATTTTTTTATAACCTCCTTGATGCATTCAAGGTCAAGATTATCACGTACCTCCAAATTAAGAGTATGAGCATAACATGGAAGTTTCCGTTTTTTAAGCAAATCGCATGCTTTTATCATGTTGGCTGCATTATCCGTGACAATACAGACTACCTTGTCTCCTATATTCCATCCTTCAAAAATTTCATTCATCGAGTCAGCTTTGCTTTCGGAAGTATCATGTATACCATTAGTTAGCGGTTTTGTTGACAAAACCACAGATTTTAGTTCAAAATCTATTGAAATAAAATGGCATGTGACAGTTGAAATGATAATGATCAATGGTATGTGACTCTGAAAGCAACATAATCAATATCGCTTAATTGATTTTTAAGCGCAATATAAACTTGTGTATAAGACTGTTTTAAAAGTTTTCCACTTATTGCAAATGGGCTAGGCAGTACATACCTTTCATCTAACAAATTAACAAATTTTTTAAAGCCCGTATCAGTAACTATTGTAAATGGTTGGAAATCCAAAGCGATCATATCCAATAACGCTTTGTATATTTCTTTTTATCTTCTTGAATGTTCATCGTAAACTATAGACCTCTTAAAAAACTGATATTGTACTCGAACGAGTAGAACTAGTCTGACTTCCACTACCACTAGAACATGCACTGGCATTTCCTTCGTGATTTGACTTTAGTATGGCGGAGTGGAACCTTTTCAAGTGGTCTGACAAAATACTAGTAATTACTAGTATTGGCAATGAGAATTCCTTTATTCGAACTGTTTTCAGTTGAATTGAAGAAAAAGTAGTCCTACTTGGAGAACTCAAATTTTCTTCCAGCAAAATCTGTGGAATAGATATACATCAAACATCTCTAAACCAAACGACTGTTTTGAAATACTTAAGCTAGTAGGAAGTTAGGAGTAAGATAGAGAGTGCATGTGAGCCTATCGGAACAATATCTTTGGTAAAGCTGTGGATAATGAAACTAGAAAGCTGCAACCTATTAAAGTGCTCATTAATGAGCAATTGCTAAAATCAGGGGTGAAAGCACAACTCCATGAGAACAACCTTTGGTGACTTTGACAACGGTTAGGTTAGAGTGGCTGCTAACGCACACTTAGACCGTTGCCGGTCCGTTGCAATACTACAGGATCTTAGTCTCCTAATACCCTTAACACTCTATTGGATCCATCCTGAGCTACTAATGTAGTGTAAAATGTCCCGCACTTTAATATCTGCAAGATCTGAAAGGTTGTGCATTATATACCTACCCAAGTGTAAATGCCTTCTTAGTGCCAGTGCAGGACAAGAACACAGGAAGTGAATAAGCATCTCTTCCTCCTCCTCGTCCATACAGCTTCTACAGAAGTCATTTGTTTCTAGACCCAGCCTTCTCGCATGTTCACCGAAAAGGCAGTGTCCCGTAATATTCCTACTATCCTTCTTAGATTCCTCCTTTCCAGAGTGATTAAGGTCTTGGAGCGATTTCAATCCAGCCTTGTCCACATTTGTGTCGCCCTCTCGCATGTGAGGGTGTTAGACCACCTCTCCAGTGCTAAAGCTTTTGCCCTTTTCATCAGAGCTAGTCTAAACTCCGCTGTAGGTCTCCCCACATTGGCCCTTTCAGGCTTTAGCTGAAGAGTTGTACCTTGTCTAGCTAGTTCGTCTGCCCTGCAGTTACCTTCGACGTCAGAGTGGCCAGGACCCAGATAATCTGAATATTAAAATGCTCACTCATCTCGTTAAGAGACGAGTGGCAACCCAATGCCAACCTAGACTTCAACAGCACTGCTTCCAGCGACTTGATATAGCCGCCTGACTGTCCACATAAATCGTGATATCCCTCTTGGATATCACGTTATGCCTCAACCAGATCAAGGCTTCCTCAATCGCTATTATCTCCGCCTGATACACACTGCAGTGTTCAGGGAGACGAACGGAAGTACTTATATTTAATGCTCCACAAAACAGCCCAGCTCCGACCTTACCATCTAGCTTCGAGCCGTCCGTGTAGAATTGTATAGCTTCGGTTTCCAGTGCTCGTTGTGATGTTTGTCTTTCAGCTTAGTTTACTGTCTAAGATTATACTCAGAAATCTCGCTTTATCAGTAAAGGCCAGTTTAGTGCCATTTACGGTCGCTGGGTCAACTGCCGGAATTTTATATTTCTTAGTCGAGAGTACCAGCTCAGTCTTAGATGGATTGACTTTCAATCCACATTTACTGGCCCATCTTAAAATAATAAGAAGCGCATTCTGCATTACCTCCTTAATGATCGGTAAAAATTTACCTGATACCATGATCGCCACGTCATCAGCGTAGGCAACCACTCCTATACCCTCCCTCTCCAACTCCAGAAGTAATCCATTGATCACCATGTTCCAGAGAAGAGGGGACAGCACTCCTCCCTGTGGGGTTTCCTTAACCACTCGCCTTCTTATGGTTGCCTTCCCCAACTCTAAGTTTACAGTCCTGTTTCCCGGCATAGGACTGACCATCTTGATTATGGAGGATTCCACTTCCATGAATGATAATGCTTTCAGGATTGCATCTGTCTGAACGTTATTAAAAGCGCCCCCAATATCAAGAGACAACGGTTAATAAATCTTAAATACCTCGGCAACATGACTTAAGCATACATTATTCGTTGGACAATAGCAGTAGAAATGTCAAAATATATACATACATGCGTTAAATCACATTTAACAAGGAAAAATCAAAACGTACCCTTTAATCAAGATTGTAAAATAGTACTAGTACAAGCTCAGCATGTCTTGAGTAAGTTTCCGGGTGTCTGAAATTGAGGTGTCTGAACATGTTGATTGGCTTTGTTGTAACAAAATCAGAACTCAGTTACATGCAGGGCATTAAATAACGGGTAGCAACTCATCATCTTCGTTATTTGGCTTAGTGAGCTGACCATCAGGTAAACCAAGAACGTTAAGGCTACAAATATTGTAGTTTCTGTCAGTATATAAGACACAAGATGAATTTTTGGTCTCCTCAAAGAAATTTAACCAAGATAAAGTTAGAACCTCTAAAAGTTATGATTACTAGCGTGCTGCCGTAACTTTAAACAAACAATTCGAAAAAGGCCTGTTGCGTGACTTTTGGTTACAAATAACAGGGCTTGAATTTTTGAAAGGGGTCGAGATAGCATTTTTAGGTCTAATTGTCCCACAGTGAAAAGAGTAAAGTAGGTAGCTCGGAATGGAATAACAACCAATCGGTTACCTTCCTGTTCCGGAAAGATTTAAAAGGAACCTTGGTTTGAAAGAGGTTTACAGCCTTATCCTTCAATTCAGCCTTATCAATAAAACCTTGGAACGCTCTTATTTACTTATCACGATTGTCCTTGACTTTATAAGGATTGAACTACTTCCTGGCTGATTTGAAAGAGTAAAAACTGTGTTTAATTTATGAAATGCATACAGAATAACGATTCTTGAGTAGTTCTTCGTGAGGCCTAGACTTTTTACTCAGTCTGACAGAAATTCTTCAGAACTCATGTCTCTTGAATAGAAGCTGTCATGTTTAACTACTTAGTGAATGAATTTAAGAGAAATGAAAAGGAGCATAGTTTTGAATATTCTGCTTAATTTGATGATTTTCAGAAGCTGTTGATAATTGCTTTTAGGAATTGTTCACTCTGTTGGATTTACCATATACATAATAGTGCTGCGTATCCTACACTCGGCTGTAACAAGATTAACATCGACTTGACAAAAAGAGCCCTATAAGCCAGCCCCTGGATTTTTTGTTAACTTGAAGCCGACATCGCGAGTACACTAAATTGAAACGACATGAGTTTTAATTAGTCGAACTACATGTCCATGACAAAGCACACTCACCGACATGCTGAAACTTCAATATACGTTTAAATCGAAAAAGTCTTAAAAAGCAAATAAAATTTGTAATTTCTAACTCACAATGACATTACGTCAATAATAATAAAATTCATACATTAAAAAAAAAATGTTATTACTCAACCATAAAATTGACACGTGGTATGAAGAAAATACTGGAATGAAAATTGGATATAACATCACAAAACGATAAAATATGGAAAATTATTGAAAATTATTATGATTATTATTATGATAAACGCAATTAAATATTTTATATGCTTTAGTGTACGTTGACAATAAATTAAAAACGAAAATCATAAAAGCATAAAACTATATGTAGTGCGCGCTCTCGTATACCGAATAGTTTGCAATGACACTTAGTGTATCATATATGCTCGCTCTAATCATACAGCGGATCATTGTAACGTATGCGCGCATACACATAAAAAAATCTAATCTGAAAAATCATCTAACCATTAAATCGTAATTGTGGATTACAAACTATAACGAGACTATATACCTGTTGTACATATATGCACAGGTGTAGTTACATATGCTGTGTGTATATCTATGTATATATAGTTTTGTGTGTTAAGTTTAAGGTTGCCGTACATCGCAAATGCTAAAAATGGCCTCGAATAATTGATGAAAAACCATTTGAGCTTGTTTTGTTGTGCTTTTTTGTTTATAGCTTTTGCTATATGATTAGCAATTCGCGATTAAAATCAAATTAGAAAAATCACAGCAATTTCCGGCGATTTGGATTTATTTATACAAATAAAATCGTTTTTATGAATGAAAATGTAATTTGTGTCTCTGGGTATGTACGGATTTGTATGATGTATACATGTTTAGATTTTCGTGTACAAAAACTTTGATTGATTTCGAATGGGTGGTGTAGACATGAATGAAATTACGTATATTCTATATAATGTATCGGAATTTATGTACATATGGTGATGTGTGATAAATAGATGCACGTGTAGACGATATTCGATTTGAATGACTTGTTTGGATCAAATTGTTCGAATCTAGCGATACCAGTATAATTATATGACGGGCTTCTTATAGTATTGAATACTTTCAGAAATATATACGCCATTGGGTTACGTGGGAATGGAATGACAGACACAATTTATCCACAACTCATTGGTTTCCAATTCAATTATGTCTATACAGGCCTGCATCCGAACATTAAAATTTATAACCACTTGTATAACAGGTCGCTCGGTTTTTTATAAACCGAGACTTATTGTTTTTTTATTGTTGGGTGGCTGTTGCCGCTCACTTAGACCGGCGATGAAACTACTTTATGTACGGCTTTAGGTCCGATTTACAAAGAACCATCTGCTCATTGCATAGCTCCATGTCAGCCTATAGTACTGACATGGATAGTGGGACGGCCCATGGTTTCTAAACTAAACAGGGGATCCAGATGTGTTCATTCACACCACCGATCGTACCGCCCAAACGATCGATAGTGAAAAATCTCTTTTTGCATCTTGCCCCTATCGAGATTTGAACCCAGTACCTCTTTACTGGTTTTATGTAGGCCATAACAACCAGTTAACATGTTACAATTACGTTCCTCATTCAATATAAGGACAGTTTCAATTTTGTTTTACAATTAAAACGGCCCAATGTTGCTACAAGCACTTAAACCACACAAAATAGTGACTCTTGATTTAAGTGACCCTTTAAGGAAGAAGTTCTAACATGAGGATTATCCAGTCACCAAATTCGACAGTTTTGCTTATTGACTTAACCATTAAGATAAAAATGAGCTTAATCACTATTCTTGATATAGCCTGCTAGTTAAGACCTATATACTTGAAAAACGTTTCGGACTTTACAAGTAGATTTTTTTCATCCACTTCACAATTGTAATGCCACTCCGATCCATTTTTCTTCTTAATACGTCTACGTCTTATATTCGGCGAAATATTTGTTTATACGACCTGTTCTAGTAAATCATTCAGTGGATGATGTCCATTCATCACTTTACACCCGATGTACCGAGACCATTTTAAAAGAGTGAAAATTAGAGCCAAAATCGTGTCGCACTTTGTAAGACTGAGACCTCTCGTTTTTTCAAAGTATATCTCAATATGAATCAAACTTCACTGAATTTACGAAATCACTGGGATTCTAGTACAAATGAATCATGTCTTATAGAACCGCGCAAGCGCTTGACAGGTGGCACTGACCATTGAAAGCAGCTGATTGATTCGTATGAAATGGGCTAAATAAGCTGGAGGGTCAACTAGCTGTTGGTTTGGCTGAGCACAAGAAGCTCCGTGACTCAAACAAACAAGAGATACATCAATCTCCAAAATTGCTTAATACTAGAAACAATCCAGCCATATTTTGAAGCCATTCAGCACTTGTCATATCTATGGAGTCCCTCAAGCCATATATTACCTGTTAACCTCAATTTCATCATCATTAGTTTCTATAGTTAATGTTTTTAGTTTAAACAGTCTTCATATAAAGCTCAATCGGTCGAGTTTCTTGCCCAAGACTCCTATTCCTTACTATGTCGTCTACTTTAAACCCGCCTGTATACTATACCAAAGAATCGCGTTCGTTTTTAAATGCAGCTTCCGATCTGATTCTTGATCTAAACGCATCCGATTTAGACATCCATTTGACTTGTTTCAAAAATTGAATGTCTTTGTGTCAGTCAAAACAGTGGATCTAAGCAATAATTTTGTCCTTCTATATAGTGAATCACTATCTGTCTAGTATTTTGAGTGACCTTCGGCCTTTCTTTTTGACTATGTACCATTGTTACACAAAATGTTGATAGCTACAAATCTATAATGGTTGCTTATAGTCTATAGATAACAGCACATCAGTCCTCAAATACAATTCCCTTGATTTTTATATAAACAGTCAAGCTTTCAAACCGTTTTAATCATCCTTTCGTACATCATAACACAGGATTGTCTTTGATCGATAAAGGACATAACAAATCGGTCCATCTTTCGAATCGGACAAACAGCAGTGCTCTATAGGGCTAGCTGAGTAGAAGAAGCGCGCTGGTTCTATCATTCAATAGAGAGCTGAATCTGAAACCACCCAGCATTATGTCACCATTTTGTTGTCTCATTCCCATCAACATAAAACAGTATCTTTTTTTTTTTTTTTTTTTTTAAATTTATTTATTTTTTACACCTGATTAACAAATTATCTAGTAATTTATCTTGCATCATTTAAATTCAAGATTGGAGGGTTATAGCCGTTTGGATATAGTACCCTTTACATAATTTAATATATTTTTAGCCAACTCAGGTTGGATTCTTCCTTCGCAGCCTTCTCACCGGATTTGTGTCATCCAACATTTCAGCAGTTTTATGTTGATTAATCTGCTTGATGATGTTGACGTTTGTTTGCTTTGTGCAGTCCCAGAGCTGAATACCGTATGTCCATACAGGCTTAAGAATTGGCCGGTACAGTAGTAATCTATCGTGTAAAGTAAGCTCAGAACTTCTCCCTAAGAGCCAATTCATCTTTCAGTATCTAATGTTTAATTCCTCTTTTTTTCTTTTTAACATTTGCTGGTTAAATTCGCTGGGAGAATTTGCTGGGAGTTCAGTTCTACTGCGGTATCCAATCAATCTTTTTATTGGTGAAATTTAAATGAACAGATTTTGCTTCATTCAGTTTTATTCGCCACCTTTACGTCCAAGTGTTAAGTGTGTGAACTTATCCCAGGATCTCATCCCAGAAAAAAATAAAATGTTCATCAGGTAATACTAATTTCATCCCATCCCAAGATTTTTCAAAATCATCCCAGAAAATTGTGTATTTGTTCAAAAACGGGAAAGAAGTACTCAAGAATAAGATCGAACAAGTTTCTACCTTCTAATAAAAAAAAACTTACAAATCATAATAAATGAGATTTTCAATCCAGATCAAAGTCTGTGTGGAAAATAATTTATTATATCCAAAAGTATAATTGTTTTTAATCTATCTTAAAACTTATAAGAGTTAAAAACGATCTCATATGAAATCGAATTGATATTATGTCCACTTATAACGAGCCAACCGACAAGATCAGCCGTATGTTGAGATTTGCGCTATTGGCCAATATGTACATGGCCCAACTTGTTTTTTTTATATAATAAAGATTTATATTGATGGTTCCTTAGAACCACGAGTGTCGTTCTCGATCTCATTGGATTTTGAATTGATATTATGTCCACTCACAATGATATCATCGGATCGAGAACGACACTCGTGGTTCTAAGGAACCATCAATATAAAAACAAGTTCGGCCATGTACATATTGGCCAATAACGCAAATCTCAACATACGGCTGGTGTTGTCGTTTTGCTGGTAGTTAGTGGACATTCGATCTTGAGTTCTTATTTCCCGATTTTGAACAAATACACAATTTTCTGGGATGATTTTGAAAAATCTTGGGATGGGATGAAATTAGTATTACCTGATGAACATTTTATTTTTTTCTGGGATGAGATCCTGGGATAACTTCACACACTTCAAGTGTTGAACATATTAGTCGCTCTTTGCTATTTCATTGTGGATTCTTCTGTTATCAGCAACTGCTAAGATGGCTGTACCATCTGCAAACGTTGGCAGATCAGAGGTATATAGTACATATAAAATTGGTCCCAGAACGCTACCTTGTGGTACTCCTGCTGATATTTTCTTTATTTCCGAGTATTCACCATCTAGTTTAACACGGATGTGCCGGTAAGCTATGTAAGATTTTAGTATTTCAAGAAATTGCTTTGGTATATCTCGTTTTAATTTGTATTCCAAGCCTTTATGCCAAACTTTATTGAAGGTCTGTACTACATCCAAAAAATACTAGAACAAACTTTCTTCAGCGACTTTCCATTGATTTGGAACGTGTTTAAGTTAGTTAATTATTTGAAGTAGCTTTTGCAGTCCTTTTTCAGGTAGGGTTTTATTATTTGTCCTGTAATTAAGTCATATCCTGGAGATTTCTTTGCACTAAGGTTTGTTTTGATTTCTTCTTTTAAATCTTGCACTGTGACAGGAGATATATTATAGTTGTTCACTTTATGTACTGGTGGAATGTTTTCATCTACGGTTTGTCTAGGTAGAGCCTGAAATGTTTTTTCAAGGTAAGTCGCAAATAATGTTATTCTTTCTGCTTTGCGCTTATGACCCAAGTTCCATCGTTGTTTTTAACTGAAGGCATTTGATGTTTAGGGCGTTTTGTCACCACCCAGGTGGCGCCGTGGTTAAAGTTGCGGCAGTTGGAGCGGAAGGTACCGGGTTCAAATCTCGATAGGGGCAGGATGCAAAAGGGATTTTTCACCATTCGATTACGATCTGTGGTGTGAATTAACACAACTATGACCCCCTGTTGGAGTGCAGAACTCATGGGCCGACCCATTTCCATGTTAGCACTATAGGCTGGCATGGAGCTATGCAATGTGCAGATGGTTAGAAAAATCGGACCTTTAGCCGTACGTCCTCGAATTGTCTGTAATGGCGTAAAAGTAAGGACGTAAATAAGCGAACCGCGAACAAGTAGAGAGTGCACTGAGTCCCAAAACAGATTAGAGATAAACAAAAAAAACATTTTTGCTGCTTTCCAAAGGGAGTACTCGGTATCTTTTCCCAGACAGGCTACAACAGTATCTAATTTATGTTTCAGTTTAACCAGTTCTTGCACCAAGCTATATATCGATTATATTTTCTTCAATTATATATAGCTAGACCACCCAGGTGGCGCAGTGGTTAAAGCTGCGGCAGTTGGAGCGGGAGGTACCGGGTTCGAATCAATAAATCATAAATCCCTATTCATAAATCCCTTTTCGGGGCAAGATGCAAAATGGGTTTTTCACCTTCGACCGTTTGGGCGGTGCAATCGGTGGTGTAAAATGAACATATCTGGATCCCCTGTTGAGTTTAGAATCCATGGGCCGACCCATCTTCCATGTCAGTTCTATAGGCTGACATGAAGCTATGCAATGCGCAGTTAGTTCTACGAAAAAAACTCGGACCTATAGCCGTACATAGTATGGTATCACAACGGACCAATCGCTGGTCTAAGTGTGCGATATCAGCCACAACAACCTAACCTAACCTAACCTATGTAGCTACGACATAAATCATGTCACTTCACATGATTGATGTCGTAGCTGTAAACTAACTAAAAAAGTTCAGTTGGAATGACGACAGGAGTATCATTCTTTACCAAAACCTAACGAAAGTTCGAGAAGAACGAACAAAAAAGGAGTAACTTTGAGGTACTATCTACAATGTAACTTAACTCAACATATGTTGCATGACATATTGCCCAAATGTATCTTTATGTTGCATTACTATCGAAATTATTGCAATAACGTTTTTATCAACTCATCATGCACAAATCTACAATTAATCGAACAATTGAACAATTTGAAATGTAATGTACACATGTGATATGAGAGCTGTGCATGCGATTAGACAATATATGTATGTAAATGCAATTGATGGTATTGAAGATAGATTTTTATGTATAATTACATGTAGTTGCAATGTTGCTGCATAATTAAGTTGTTTTATTGAAATTTAATTGCATCGCATTGATTACGATCATGATTTCATCATATATAGTTTTGTATGTCATGTTTCATTGTGTATACATATATATTATATACGACCATTGTTTCCCGATGACCGATTTTTCTTCCAAACTATTTTCAAATAATCTCGAGCCAACCCCCCTCTCTGTACCAACTATATATAATGTCGTAGACTAAACTATTTTATTTATTTTCAACTATAAATACTATAAACTAACTCGTGTACTAGAAAAAAAAATTATATTGAACGGAAGCTTTTGTCGCATGAGTATGTATACATGTGTGTATATAAGTACAAGAGAGCAGCAACAACAAAAAATTGAATATAATTACATAGTTCCGGTTGTAATCTATTTGGCCATGTCATATAATTTTATTGTTGTAAAACTATATATATATATATATATATATATGTGGAAGTTGGATGGGATGACATGTACATTATATATACGATAAATCAATATATGTAAAAATTATGTCAAGGTGAGGTTGTTGGTTGTTAACGCGAGTTGCAGGCCGTGCACACAGACAATACTCGTATATACAAAAATCAATTTATTTCCCATAAAACTTCCTTCTAAGTACGTACGAGTACAATTCAATTAGCATCAATCTACATTTCAATTATGTAATTTATTGTTGTTGTAAATATATATGTACATATATATGTTCTCGTAGAGATGAAAACGAGTGAGTGAGAGAGAGAGAACGAATTTATTATGACAACGATGTATAGTAATCATACCCATTAATTGTGTAATTAAATTTAATCATCGCGTATAATAATTTTTTTTTTACATTGATTAACCGCGTAATTGGTGGGTACAACAAAACAAAATTACACACGCACATGAGAATACGCGGCGGTAAACAGTTTAAACAATAACACACTGAATTGAATTTGATCATTTTGGATGGTTTTTGGATAATTTAATGCTTTTATTGTAATAAAAAGCTTCCCAATTTGGGGAAAATATTTGCGGGAAAGTTTTACGGGAATATTTGCGGGAATGTGAAATAATTGTATCGAATATATTGGAGCATTGTTATAAAGGCGCTCATTTTGGTGTACACCTCATGATACTACTTTCGGTGGGCCGTTGCAACTAAGATTTATTATATGGATAAAGCTGGGGTGAATACTTCATAGGAACACTGAATCCTTCATAGGAACACTGATTAGCACTTGTATAATGGAATGAGATGAGTGAGCATTTCAACATTAAGATAATCTGGGTCCCCGGCCTCGGATGTCATGGGGAACTACAAGGCGAACGAACTAGCGAGACATGGTACAACTTTCTAAAGGGCAAAGTTAGAGAGGCCCGTAAAGGCACTCAAGACTGTGCTAAACAAGGAGACAGTAGTCTCAGTGAATGAAAGTTGGACGAAAATCCTCTCATGCAGGGTAGCAAGGCAAGTCTGGCCAAAGCTGGACTTGAAACTCTCAAAGACACTGATCTCCCTACGAAGACATCGAAATCGATCGTGGGGATACTCACTGCCTATTAGAGATGTACCATCGAGTAAAAACATCGATATCTGACATCGATGTTATCATCGAAACGTGCACATCGATATTTGAAAAACATCGAACAATATACATCGATGTTGATGATCATCGATGATTATCATATTTAAATTTAAATGCATGAAATACAAAAGAAAAGAAAAATTTATTTCATAAATTATACAAATAATATGGATAATACTAAATGTTTTAAAGTTCCCAAAGATCTGGATCGACTGTAGGAACAGAAGCATTGATAACCGTTTTCCTTTCAAACGGTTTCGTTGTTTCGTAACCGGCAGTCCTGCCTTCGAAAATAATCTTTCTGATGGCACCGATGTTGCAACGGTCGACAAAAATTGAATTGCAATTTTACATAATTTTGGGTAAGAATAAGCCATGTTGTTCCACCACCCTAATGGATTTTCTTCTAACGGTATAATAGGACTTTTTAAAAATAAGATTTAAAATTCGGTCGAATCGACATTGCCTTCCTCCACTCCTAAATTATCCCTAATTAATACTTTGTGGTGGTCCCATAGATCAAAATTTAGGTTACACATTGCAGGTTTATTTAGAAATTGTATCAAAGAACTAATTAAGAATGTGTTCATAGATGGTATATATATATATATATATATATATATATATATATATATATATATATATATATATATATATATATATATATATATATATATAAATAAAAATATATATATATATATATATTTATATATATATATATATATATATATATATATATATATATATATATATATATATATATATATATATATACATTTCAATTGATAATTAATTACCCATGGAAGGCTCTTCTTACGTCAAATTTGAGGCTTCTTTAGTATTTTGTTTCAACAACTTTGAAATTTCTTCAATAGCTTTCAATGAATTTACGTTATTCTTGAAATACGCTTTTTAGAATCTCGGGTCTAATATGGTGACAATTGATAATTTGTAGTGCTGCTCGATAGATCCAAACCGTTTAGTACACTCGGTAATTATGGCTGATTTTAATTTTTTAGAGGTTTAGTATTTGAATTCATCGGAAATTTCAGAAATCTTTTTCTCCAAATTGTACACCATTGGAATCACTAAACTTGTTGTTGTATATTTTTCTCCGTCAATTTGCTTTGTGGCAGCCTCTAACGGTTGTAATAAAGACTTCACTTCTTGTAATTGTTGAATTTCTTTAGCAGTTATCATGAGTGGTGAAGATGGATTACGATATATTATTTGATTTATAATTTCGTGTAGTTCAAGAAATCTTTCAATCATATAATAAATTTAATTCCATCGCGTTGGAACTTCTTCCACAAGCTTTTTTATATTATATTCTGGTTGAGCTTTCCTAAGTCCATCGCGGGCATAATTCCTTTTTTTAAACCAAGTTACAATGTTTATAACTTTTTAATAAGAAATGTTAGAGGCTCCACTGATTTTAAAGCGCGTTGTGCTAATAAGTTTAGTTGATGAGCAAAACAATGTACATGTTTTGACGACCCGAATATATTTTCTACTGTTTTCGTCATATTTTTGGCACCATCAGTCACCACGGCAATAACATTTCGTTGGTCTAATTGCCAAATTTCCAAAATTTTGTTAAACTCATGAGTTAAATAAGCGGCTGTATGTTTTTCAGATAATTCAAATACGCCTAAAGTGGTACATATAATTTTAGAGTTTTCTTCGAAATGAAGTTATACCCAGAAAACTGCGGGATTGTAAACAATCTGTCCAAATGTCAGTAGTTATAGTAAAATACTGAATTTTTGCCATTTTAAATTTAAATCTATCCAACAGATTAACTCAAATTTATTTTCTAAGAGCCTTATTATGGTTGTTCGAGAAGGTATTTTATAGTGGCCACCTGAAAGTTGTTTAATAAGGAATTGGAAACCTTCATCTTCAACTATAGATATTGGTTGGTAATCCCGACATATCATAAACAATAAAGCGTTTATAATCTTATATGATATTTTAGGCCTCCCTGTTGATAATCTGTTATATCATGAAACGCTTCATGAATCGATTTCTGTCTCTTATTGGTGGAAGAAATCGCATTAGGTAACGTATCGCTATCGTTGATATTTAAATGGAATATTTTTTCAAATTATTGGACACGTTAGATGTGGCTTGAGTTGACACAGATTCCACTGGTTTATTAGATCTATCATAATCCTGGTGAACACTTTTTAAATGACAGTTTAGATTGGAAGTATTTCCACAAGTTTTAATTTTTTTTAAACATAATCTACATTTGGCATATTCTTTATTGTCATTACACTTTTCGAAATATTTCCATAAAAAACTTTTCGGTGGCATTTTTTTTTTAAATTTAATTTAATTATTTAAATTGATAAACGTTTGAATTTCTACGAACAAAACACATAAGCTATGCAACGAAAATGATTTTCTCCGGTTTTATTTATTTTTGGGGACTTTCACCTTTCATTAACATTTATTTTGTAGTAAATCTATAATGTTTATTTATTGTTAAATGAGCAATCTTACGAAAATTAAAACAATTTTGGTGTTAGATTTAGTACAAAATAAATCTAGTTCACAAAATATTTAATAGCTTCAAAAGATGGCGTTGTTGTTATTTAAATTAAGTGAATATTTTAACGATATATAAATGTTTTGATTTGGTTTTGTTGTGAAAGTCGATGTTAAGGAAAAATCGATATTTCATCGATGTTTACAATAACACAACATCGATGTCAAAACATCGATGTATCGGAATCTTATTATTGATGTATTTTACACATCGATGTATTTCGAACATCCCTACTGCCTATACTTGGAGAACATGCGAAGAGGCTAGGACTAGCAGCAAATGACTTTTGCAGAAGCTGTCCAGCTTTGGCACACAAAAGACATGAATATTTCCTTAAGTTTTTAATGGAATGCCTCTCTGATCTCGAAAACTGTAAGGTGCGAGACTTATTACGCTTCATAAGTAGCTCAAACTGGTTCTCATAAGGGTATAATAGGGAAGTAAGACCCTGTAGTATCACAACGGACCATCGCTGGTCTAAGTGCGCTGTAGCACCCACTCAACCTAATTTAACCTAACGTTTAACAAATATTCGACCAGAAGCAGCAGAGTGTTTGACCTAAAGGTTCTCTCTAGGTGGATAAGGCCTCTTAATATTGCCTTATGCTGCAAATCGACATTAATATCGTTTTCTAGCACATCAATATTATATATTTAGTGAGATGGGTATATAAAACCGTATTCTAACTTATCTAGGGCGGTGACTTCTTTAGATCTTAGTTCAAAATACGGTGGAGATATCACGAAATTGATATTTAGTTGGTTTAATAGACCACTTTCTTCGGGAAGTGTTTTGTCTGTAGTGGCAAGATCATCGTGTTTTAGAACACTTCACATTGTCATCCTGAATGGTACCAAGTCTCATGTACCTCCTGAATGGTACCTAGTCTCACTACCCCTGGATGAAATAAGAATCGTGTTCCTTCCCCCAGAAACGTAACACGGTACTGTGAAAGACGTTTATATCATTCAATGCTATACTTTTCCAACTATAAGTATAAGTCGCCCACTATTAACAATGGTTGTATCTTCAACTATTCGGAGGGAGTAGTCTTAATCGATATTGGCTTTACGCTTCGTTATTTAGACATTTAGGTTGAAAAATGATTAAACTCGGTAGTTTGGGTTCCGTTGTTATTTAGAGCAGCGTTTCCAATCTTTTGGCTTATAGTGATATGGGACCGCTGTAGCGGATTGAGCTTGAGGTCTATGTTGAAGTGTGAGTTTGACTTTCATAAAGAATCTTCCATTAAGTGAAGTAAACGTATTAAAACCGTCTTCTAGCTTTTCTAGGATGACTATTGCTGACCTTGGCTGACAATACGGTAAAGACATTTCGACGTTGATATTGGGTTGGTTTAAGAGCGCTGTTTCTTCTGGTTGTGGTACTTGTCTGTTAGAAGTAAGAAGAAACTTCCTTATACTTTTAGGACGACATTATCTATAATATTACTAAATTTTACCAACAAATCCAATTGAATATATTTCCTGAGGACAATGAAGTTGTTGTGAACTGATCTTGTGTTTAGAACCATTGTCACATTTACTATGTGTTCCTTAATGATCTCACTGCTTCTGCACGGAGTACGAGTAAGAGTTTATCCTCAAAAAATGTAACACGACATACTCAATGGCACAAAAGGCCCATGGTTTAAACCTGGATTTGATCAAAGCAAATAGACGTGCTCTGCAACCATAGCCAATTGGAGCAGTTTAAATCAGGTAAGAGAAGACAGTACATTACAGGAATATTCCTACAGAACACAAGAGATCTCAACATCTTCAAGACATCAACATCTTCAAGACATTCCCGTCATCTCTGACAACTTCCATGCAAAGAAGGTGACGTTTGAGACGCAATTGGTCAGCTTCTGGTTAATCCCTCTGACAAAGTATTTCGTCTGACAACAAGTAAAGGAAGCTGACCAGATCAGCTTAAGATTCGATGAGGCAACGGTTTTAATTGTTTTTTTCACTATATGAGTAGGTAGAGATGCATCTGCAAGGACCTACGAAATAAAGGCGAGAACCAGTTTTACCCAAACAGTTGCAATTTCGTTGCTCTCAATGTCAAAATATCCAGGAATCCAATGACCGTTGTAACAACCAAGAAGGTTAAGAAATTTCTTACAAAGCTCTCTAGCTCAGAGCTGGTTAGAGAGTTGTTCAAGTTATGGACAATTTTACTATCCGTACAAACTAGAATCTTTTTGTCGTCAACAACGAGATCAAAAGCTGAAATCACACAGTGAGTAATCGCAATCAATTCCGCTTTATGAATAGATCCTCAGACTGCCTGAGATTCTCCAATCATGCGATGGACAGTATAAACCAAAACCGGTATCATGTTCAGTGACAGAGCCATCTGAAAAGAATACAAGCGATTCAGATATCAACCACATATTCCTCCACATAAAACGCCTCAAATGATCTGTGGAATTGAAAAACAGGCAGATGCCTATGAACGACTATGTCAAGTTCTGGAATGACTAGTTTAAATTCATTAAAAATTGATCTATGGCCACTACTCAAACGAAAAGCAGCCGAACAAGTTGTACCTAAAATGAAGGATTGTAATTGAGGTAAGGAGAGATCTAGCTCAATAGCTAGGAGTGAAATTGAAGCCGTGGTTGTTGAAATTCATATTAAGTTCATGATAAATACTGAAGATGGCAACTTGATTGCCGAAATATATTTATAATATAAAAAATAAAAATTCTACTATAAGGAATATTTTTGAACTTAAAATATCAAATTTTTATTTGATTGAATGAAGCCATGGCTCCAGTTACAACCCGACAAGCGATGTTTTACTGTTAACGATAGTTGTATATGTGGTAGATTAAAGACTGAACGCAAATTTTTCAACTATACTCATGATACATTTGTTTCTAGTCTCTAGCTTATCTAGCCGATATATATATATATATATATATATATATATATATATATATATATATATATATATATATATATATATATATATATATATATATATATATATATATATATATATATATATATATTTATATAATATTTATATAATTTTTTCAGGTTGAAAACAGTTTAAAGTATTTCTCACAAATTTATTTAAAATATATCTCTATTGAACCATTAATGATGGTGAGCTATATAACATAAAGTCTTCTTAATGATGCCGTAAAACAGCTGAAAATCAGAGATGTCATTTCACGATGGTTAACCTTATAGCACGAATACCTCATTGATCAAGTTGATCGGTTCATATAGACAGATCTGTGATCTTTTTGCGAGGTAGACCTATGTACAAGTCAACTTTTACTCTTCTGTGATGGTTTCTATTGGCCTGAAATAACTTATAAGCCAGGTAAAATATTTTTCTAGATCGCCACTATTTTGGAACATCGTTTAAAAGACACCTAATCGAGTGTCCTAAATTTTTCATTACCTATTATAAATCGCGTTAGCAATATCCTAACATTGGTTTATATGGTTGGCCTCAGAACAGTTGCTGCGAGATGTGGTGTGTTCTAAATTTTTGCGGATATCGCTGGAATGGAATATAATGAGTAAATCGAAGTTGTTAGCGTCGAGCTTTTGTTTGGCAAATCCAATTGGACAATGAAGTTGTTGTAGTTATCGTCCACTAAGCTGGCCCTTAAGAGTACCAAATCTTATTGATTGTGTACGGAGTCCCTCGAAAATTCCTAGCGAGTAACTCGCTCTAAACAAGACTGTTATATGTGGTGGATAGACTGTTATATGTGGTGGTGATTAGTAAATTTTACTATATATAGGAAGTGATGTTGATTATTTTTAAACGATAAGCGGAACTAGCTCAGTAAGGTGTTATATTGGTTTTTAGGGAATGTGTAAAAATTCTGACCAGCAGTGTTGGTGGTATTATCAATAACCATGTCCCTCAATATCATCACATATTTATGTTGATAAATTCGCCTTAACTATACATTCTGGTATCTTCAGTCCTCTTTGTGAATACTGATCATTTCTTCAAGGTTAATTCTACTATCGATCATTTTGCAACAATATACTTAGTAGAATAATGTTTATCCTTTAAGATAGGTGCTTCGGGTTACTTGGTCTGCAATGCTGCAATTTTTTAAAGAAGTGACCGAATGCAAACGATCCTTGTATGTGGTGGATATCGGCAGTAGGATTGTAGTTCATATAATCATGCTTAAGTAAATAAAGTAATAAGTTTTAGTAGGCTCTAATCGTTTTGATAAGACCAGCGTACGAGGAGTAAATAATCGAGTTAACATAAACTGACAGAGGAGAATCCAAAGTTCGTCTAAATCACTGAGAGCAACGATGCATTTATCCAGTTTAAGAAGATGTTATGCACCACGCCCATGTCTTAGCATATCTGGATACACACTGGTCCCGGGAAAGCTATATCGAGAGGTTGGTGACATACTACAGTAAAGTGCTGGCGGAATTGATGTTCCGACAGAGTGTACTCCTATCACTACTAACCATTTTTGGCTTCGAATTTCCATAGAATTAAAACTAACATTATGTCAAAGTCGAGCCGGTAACAAACGTCTTCTTGTTGCAAAAACAATATATAATTTTACTTGACCTGCATATTTAGACTTTAACTCGTAAGATTAAAATCGTTAAATATCATCTTAACCCTTTAACCCTGTAAAACCTTTAATCTTATTTTATAAAGCCTCTTAAGCATACTGTATCTCGTGCGGATTAGCTAACGTATAATAATCTCGGATCAAGCGATATAAAACAGATTAACATTTGTTACCAGAGAAATCGGTACAGTACATCTTAAGTAATATCGCAAATTTCCCATAAACAATCGAATTCAGAGGAAATAAGACAAATTAAGCCATAACGAAAATAAATCAACAAAATCTTGCATTAACCAGGTATTGTGTAATTACAACACTCGATATATAAATTACACAAAAGGAAATTAATTTTTAATCAATTTGTGAAAATATTTACTAACCGTTGACACAACAAAGTAAAAACACTTTGTGGTAATTTTTGTGTTTAATCAGCACAAAGAGTTATTGGTGTATGAAAAATGTTCGCGATTTGGTTTGGATATTTTGTGCGCTGGGAAATGCCCATGGGTACACCTCTGTTTTTTTTGTTGTAGTACATGTAGTATATTACCTTCCGACCAAAACAAATTAAATTGTGTACATACATCAACTACATAATATTCTCTCTCTCTCTCAACATTGTACATATAGATAGATATAGATACGTTCAGGTGCTCGTATATGTTGTGTGTACTATACACACTTGTGTTATAATTTTATTACCATCATTATTATTCTACGATTTATTATGCTTATCATAAGTAAACATAATTACATATACCATACATACTCTATGACAATAGCATATAATTATGTCGAACAATGTGTACATACCTGTATATACAGTACTAGTACGCATCCAGTGGTTATGTCAGTTAAATTGTGTGTGATAAGGACGATACTTGCCGAAATGCGTGGTTGTACAACATTATACCGTATGTGTCATTCATTATGCTGTTTACATTAATTAAATTAAATAACCAAAATATAGGTAATTTATTATGATTGTGTAATCAAATTGTTTATTGAAATGCAATTTTAGCATAATTTTTGTCATTTCACTATCGCATATATGTAGATAGTAACTATCCGATCCAATATAATTATTAATTATATAGGTAGATGCAATACTTTTGTTTTGATTACGTTATCAAGTCTTGAACATTCCAATTCAATTCGATGACTGTTTTAAAATTCATCACGTCTTGAAATTGCTACGTCTTCACACCTTTATATGTATAGATATATAGATTTGTACAAAGTGAATGTATTCACTGCGGTTGCACAATTCGTTTCGCGCGTTTTTTGTATTGTACTCACAATTGACTTAAGTTTAACCACGGTTTGATAATAAAAAATGCTTTCGTTGTGTTAGCAATAATCGATTTTGTGTCATCACTTTATTGATTGAAAATGTAATCTTTGGTAGGACACGTGATGGTTGTGTTTGTCATTAGTTAGCTTGTGAGACTTAACCGGAAGATTTTGGACCATTGTTCTCAACTCGACTGCTATGGTATTCCAGAACATTTCCTTGATTTATAAGCAAACTTATTGAGATCAACAAGCAGATTAAGTTTTTATGGGTACATGCTGGAAGCTGGTGTCCAACTTAAAACAAGCATTTTTTTGTTTACCCAAGCCACAACCACGACACAGAAGAGCTCGTCATCTTTTAACGTTCTACTACAATCATCCTGAGCTTTTGATAAAACGTTGATTTGTCCACTACAATTGTCCTCTGATTGAAACAGGTGAAAGCAAGCGTATAGAACTTGCACTTCTTCATCTTAAATTCTATTCATGAGAGAAAAATCTAAGTCTTGCCCAGTATTTATCTATTTGACAATGTTCCGAAATAACTATCACAACCGCACTAATCAAATGCCGTGGAAGTTATACCATCCGTAAAGTAGTACAAAATTAAGGATTTGTGACGTCATATGTTCACAGAAAAAGTTCTTTGTTCACTAAAAAATGGCCGAAACCGTTGAAATTGTTGAGTGATGAAAGAGCTGAGAATAAGGTGGTTTTATTAAGTTCTGATCCTAAATGAATGGTGGAACTAACTCAAAGCTGTTTAAAACACTTTTTGAGCTCAATCAACTTCACTTGCACTCGGGGAATGTGTTCTAGTGTTGAATTTTGTCCTATTACTTCCTTGACTTTCATGTCCAGCTTTAATCGGATAATGTCAAAATTTGCATTAAATCACGTCAAATACTGCATGCAATGCAGTTTCCTGATTCTGAAACTGGTAATACAAGGACGAAGTCATGGTACAATGCAACCAAGGTTTTTAACGAAAGTCGATAAATATTCCGGCGAGTATTTACGTTCAATTTCCTCTCCATCGAACGTATGATTTCATTTGAGTCCGTAATCTGTCACCTTTATTTCACCATTTCAGCTTTAACGTGTTTGTTCAAACACAAAATAAAAATATTTTCTTCTGAATTAGGTTTAAAGTTAACGACATTAAAAGCTCCGGTTGAATACAGTAAGGTGAAATCAAACGAACATTTTCCTACTGATCAGCTTAGTACCGGATTCAATTTAGCTGTAGACATACTATCCTGTGCGTAATGGTTGTCTTAATCCGAGTGTACAATTGACGTTGCACCTGAAGCTATGATGGGAGTAGTTTTAGAAAAGTTTAGTTATCAGGGTAGTACAACCAAATATACTACTTCCGAAATAATGAAAGCTCAAGGGAAAGGTAGTTAATGTAAATTGCTTACACAAGACAAATGCTTCAGTACCTATTTGACTATGGATCCACCTATTCAAAAATAATTTACAATTAAGTTCGTTAGATGTTGATACTGAGTGGCCTAGGCGATTTGATCAAAGCAGATGAACAATCTGTTTGGACTAGACCACAGCAGCAATGAGAATCTTTTCCAATTAGTATAAGTAGAGATTACTAGTATTAGTAGTATCAGAGATCTGATAAGACGTTTAAATCAATTTCTGTTCAACAAGTTACAATATACATATTTCCAAGAATTTTTACCTCCCGAATAGTTTGTCTCCCGGGTGTTCCATGTTTTTAATTATTAAGCTTAAAGGCTTGAGCTTTTTGACATCAAAATATATTTCAAGCAACGCCTATTTTGATAGCCTATATAGGACTGATATGGAAGATGGGTTTGGCCATAAATTATTTTGGTCAATAAAGCCATAGTTTCAACCACAGTGCAATTTAGTCGCTATAGCTAACCTACTTTAAGAAGTAATGAACAATGGGCATAGCGATACGTACGAAAACTCTCATGCTAATAGAAATGTTATCGAAGTTAATCTACAATTTATTTATGTTTGCCTTAAGCGTAGTCTGACCGCTTTATCTGTAATGCTGGATGCGTCATGGCAATAAATTGTGGTATAAAACTGATGTTCATGATTAATTATTAGTTTCTAGCGCTGTTTGAGGCGTAATAATTTGGGCACCCACTTTGTTGTTCGAATATTGTTCGAATGACGTTTATAAAAATTTGAATGGTTGACGGTATGTCACTCACTGGCATATATAAAATCAACTTCGACTTCAACTTTAAATCAGGTAGTTGTCCATCTGGAAACTATTTATACTTAACGATTCGATTTATAGATGTTCAATAGGATGAATTAAACGTATATTATCATCACAATCATGCTTAATCATAGTCGTGAAATTAGCCTCTCTACATTTAATAATATTTGTCGATATAGCCTGTCGAAAGTGAATTTGTCTCCATCACACAGAAAAATATAAAGTAAATATATATATTTTTGATCCCATATATACGAATCTGTTTAAAAATTATTAAAATTATTTAAAATCTATTCGCCTTTGGTTAAGAATTTGTTTTCTTCTTTTTATTAGATAGTCGCTTGAAACCAAGAATTACTATATTTTTCGACATGATATTTTCATCTTAATACAAAAGTTGATTTTCTTCACTCAATCTTTTTTAATTTTATAGGTAAGCGAAAAATTTTAAATATAAGACGGGTATTTCTAAAATAGTAAAATAAATAAATTTTATTTAATTTTTCAACTGCCTCTAAACTTTTTAAATGGAAATTAGAAGCTTCTTATAACTATACCCGACAAACATGTAAACAATTTTATGGGTTTCGGTAACTGTTCGGTAATTTGTCAGTAATAATTGTTTGTAACCAATTTATACTTACAACAACCCATTTTTATGATATAACTGTGATATGTCGAACTCACACTAGTAAAGGTATAATAAACATTAATGTAAGAGTATTTATTCAGTTATTTAAGAACCTCTTACCAAAGATGGCGCTCTTGCATTTTTTAAAAGTAGCCACTCTTCCAGGATTCCTTTGAACGTACGGGTTTTGGCTGTTGACCATCATAGATGTTTTTGTCATAACGTTTCGATTCTTCCCATGATTACATGGGCAAAGGCTCATCCCTGTCGGAAAAAAAATTGTTTGCCACATCAGAACTCATGGACAAGGTATACTTTCTGAACGGATGCTGTGTGTCGAACTTGAATAATTATGTATTTTCTAAATGGTGATGGCATCATCGAATTCAATACGATCTATTATATTTGATTTTGGTTATATTAGTAATTATTTGTAATTAATATCTCTCTCTCATATATATGTATATATATATGTATATATATATATATATATATATATATATATATATATATATATATATATATATATATATGTATATATATATATATATATAAATATATATATATATATATATATTATATATATATATATATATATATATATATATATATATATATATATATATATATATATATATATATATATATATTTGGCAAATTTGGGGTGATATATTAAAACTTGTTTTTCGGTTTTATTTACAAAACAAAACCGGTTTCCGGTTTTAAACCGGTTTTTTTTAACAAAATATATTTTTAATTTCTACAAAATGTTTACCAAAATTTAAAAAATCAAAATTTAAAAGAAATCTATTATATTATATTTGTATATCAAATAGTTTTTTTTTCAAATGCAAATAATAAATAATTTAGCCAAAATAAAATTATACAAACTAATAATTTAATTATTTTTGTATTATTACATGTCTATTGTGTAATCCACTATAGACGTGATCGAATTTCATGCATACTTCTTGCCGCCGAAAATGTTCTTTCTGATTCCACGCTGGTCGGTAGAATCGACAGTAGAAAATTGTACACTATCTTGAGTTCAAGGTCTCTGATCCCATTACGATGAACGTTAGTGTTTAGACGTATATGAATAATCTTTCATCACAACCACTGTTGGAGGTTTTTATTTCTGTATTGGTTTAATAGATTGAAATTGTTTTTCTTCTACTTCGATCTTATCGTTATCGCCTGACAACATTTTTTCATTTTTTATTGTGCCAGACATTCTTTTAATCATTAAACAATCAGTTTAACAATCGATGATTTAGCAAGATTCCAGAAAATATTACCATGTTCAACTTTTTCGGCATCCGGCACTTAGTATTTGTAATGAAGATACTACAGTAAGCAAAATAAATCAGTTCGTCTTTCTTTAATACGGCTCCATTTTCATGTCAATTGCCAGTTGGCCACTATGTTTGTCCAAATGTGACAACATAGTATTCATAAAATTTTATAAAATAAATTTAAAAGGTCGCATCGGCAGTCAGAAGAATTGCATATTGCCGACAAAGTGACTCGACTCCCAATTTCATTGGTAAAAGAACAGCAATTGGGTCTGATAGAATTTTAAATTCATCATCAGAAAAAAATACGATGATTTCCGATCAACTAAAGGATTTTGAACGCATGTTCGTAATTTATAAAATCACTCCAACATGAAAAGGAAACTGTCGCGTTTTCGAGTCTAAGACTAATTTTTTTCTTTTCCGAATTCTAATACAACATATTTTTGAAGATTGTCGTCGTTTTTCACTGGTGTATTTCTAAGAAATTTTACAACTTTTCGTACTTTATGAAACGGTAAAATTATGTTGATCAGGATTTACTGCATTGCTCAAAAAGTTAGCATCACCGTCGTTTGACTCGGAATCATCATAAATATAAAATATACCATCATTCTCTGTCTGTTCAAATGCATTCAAAGTATTCGAGCTATAGAAGATTTATCTTTACAATATAACACATTCAAAGAAGCCAACAAATTATGTTGTGAAACACTGTCGAGACTGCGGCGTGATGAGAAACTCTCTTAACCATTAAGCTACAATCGGAGAACTAACCGATTTTTAATTAGTCTTTCAATTTTTCTCATAATTATCTGTTCTTATGCAAATAATGCCACTTGCAAGACAAGTACCAAATTGT